>PVIA01009054.1:0-65002 GCA_004024845.1 Tonatia bakeri | reverse complement strand
GGAATGTGCATGTGTGAAAAATGACAACTTCATTGTACTAGTCACTGGGGATGTTAAGACACTGTAGAGTGAGCATGTGTACTATGTGGCTGTCACACTCAAAATGGCTGAGCAAGTAGAGCAAAAAATCTGCATCAACTTTTGCATGAAGCTTGAGGATTCCTCCACGGTAACCCTTCAGATGATTCAGAAGGCTGCAGTTATGGGCAACTGGTGATGGGAAGCTTCATCATGACAACATGCCCGCTCATGCCCATGTCTTCTACAGTTTTTGGTGAAACATCGAATCACCCAGATGACTTAGTCCCCCAGTAGTCCAGATTTGGTGCCTTGTGACTTCTGGCTTTTCCAAAAACTAAAATCACCTTTGAAAGGGAAAAAATTTCAGACTGTTGATGAGATTCAGGAAAACACAGCAGGGCAGCTGACGACCATTGGAAGAAATGTGTGAGATCTCTAGGTGCCTACTTTGAAGGGAACTGAGGCATCATTGTCCTATGTACGAAGTTTCTTGTATCTTGTGTCTCCTTCAATAAAAGTCTCTATTTCACATATACTTGGCTGCATACCTTCTAGACAGACCTCTATACAACTTTTTTTTTTTTACAAAAGTTCTAGAACTATATTATAAATAGTTTGGGGGAACAAAGTACTTGAACAATGCACATCAATCACCCTGAATAACTAATTTGTTCAACTTTCTTTTCTTTTTCTGTTTCATTTTAACTTTTATTTATGTAGCCAAGCATTATTTCTGCTTCTTTTTCATCTAAAGTGTGTCCATTATTGTCATCTAGGAGCTTAGCTTTTTGATTAAGAATAATAATGGTTTTGATTAAGTCTCTCTTAACCACAATGCAATGTTTTTCAATATGTTTTTGGAAAAAGTCACAAAGCCTCCGACATAGTGAAGCATGTTAAGAAGCAGAAATGATAAAGGTTATGTTTCATCAGTGGTAAATTTGTACAAAGACCAGCCTTCTTCACATTACATATATTTTTTTATCTTTTCAATCTCACTTAAGCAACACACTGATTTTGTCTTTTCTTTTAGAAGGAGCGACACACTCACTTGATCTGGCACTTTTACCTCTCACACCTAGAGAGACGAGCCTGAAGCCCAGACTGCTCCATCAGTGTAGCATAAAGCTGAGCTCAGAGGCAGACATACAGATTAAACAGAGCAGAGGTGTCTGGGGCGATTAAGACGAATACTGAGGGAGGAGGTTAGTGTCTATTCTTCTTTAACTGCCACCCAAAATAGCGCTGTAAGTCTAAAAGTTTTGGTAGTGATTTCTGTTATAGTGTAGGGAGAAATTATTGACATTGTTTAAGCTAGTTTGCAATTTGGTGCTGTCACTTACAGCTGTAAATACCCTGAAATGTGTGTTAATGGAAAGACAAATTTAACTGCTAGTAGGATGTAATAGCATTTTAAGGGTTATAAATACATGTATAATCTAATATACAGCTGTCCCACACTATATCGTGGTTCACTTATTGTGGCTTCACTGTATCACGGGATGACTGTACTTCACTGGTTGAGTACCCATATAGAATTTTATATGTTGTTAAAATTATATAGGTTTGAGTGTACAAGGTGTTTAAGAGCATATGAAGTGTTTATAAGAGTGTGGAAAAGGTTTATAGGAGTGTGGGAAGGGTTTATAAAGTCTTAAAATATATATAAATAATAAAATAAATATAACACCGCTACTTCACATATCTTCACCTATCGTGGGAGTATTTGGAACATAACTCCTGCAATAGGTGAGGGATCACTGTAAACAGATGTAAATATGGTATAACTCAGGATAACTTATTTACAATAAGAAGAATAATCATAACATATGAATTGGAGGCAAAGTAATTAAAATCACATACCCAATGTATAATGAGTATGTGTCATGTGCTGAAATGCAGAAATGAGATAAACTAACATATTTTAATAATTTAAGGCCACATCCTAATTTTACATAAAATATTTAAAGCACTTACAAAATCCATGAAATTTATTGTTCTGTGTTTATTTAAGTGTCTTTACTCTAGTCTTTGTACTTGAAGTCCCATTTTAGCATCAAATAAAATATATTTTGTCCCAAAGCAGAACAACCTTGTAAATGTGATAATTGCATTCCACATAGATTAGTGCAGAAGGCTTAGGATTTTTTGAGACTTTTGTGAAGGTAGCTTTGAAGGCCACAGTGTGTATCACTGTATTCCATGTGACATGTATTGCTCTAACTAATGAATTAAATATCATATGCCAACTTTATAATTATGCATGAAATGAACAACCTCAGCAGCTCATTAATTGTTTAGTCAGAAGAAACACATTGAGAAATGTGTGTTACTGTCTCAACATTATCTATTTTCAAAGTGAGTACAATAAGAAATACCTTCTTCAACACACTGAATAACACCTAACATGATATTCTATCAGCATAGTGCATTAAGAGTAATAAATACTATCTAAATTCTAATGGATGTACTAAATCAATGACAATTGGACCTTATAAAAATATTTACCACTTTTACTCCAAAGTATAAGAGCCAATGGTCCTTATACAGACAGAAAAACAATATTAAATATACTTTTTGATTTTAGATAACTAATTATACTCAAGGGCAATTGCTAATAAGACTATTATCCAAAAAACAACATAACTTAAATATCCATTTTTGTTTCTTTTAAGCCTCCATAGAATATTAATTTCAATTATTATGAGTGTATAATTCAGATAAATGGAGTTCAATCAATTACAATGAAATAGGAAAATACAGTGTATTGTTTTTTTATTTGTTTAGAATTACAGTGTCACAGAGAACCAGACCAAATCAACCATCATAAATAGTTGCCTCAGGTAGTAGACTATTGACTACCTATGCTTCAGGTGGTAGACAGACTTACAGACCTTGATCCTAGCTGTAGATCCTGCAGTGGCCAGTGAGCTGGATCTAGCTCTTCCCCATCTTGACTGGGAGCCCCTGGGGAGTAAAGAATTAGACAATTACTCATGGCCAAGAGAGTCTTTGTGAAAGTCCAGGAACCCTGTAAAGAAGTTCCAATACACCTTTGAAGGGAAATAAAAATACTAGATTAGATGTACTGAAGTAGGTAAAATGAATAATTTGACTTTACCTGCATAACCCCTCCCCCAAGGCAGCACAGACTAGTGCTGAAAGAGACCACCTTGGCTCAGGATTCTCACTCAGGAATGAGAGCATATCTATGAGCATCCAGATTCCCTTGTGACACAGGACACAGCTGAAGTGGCCCATTTCTTTTCCACGCAGTCCAGAATATTGAGTCACGAGTTGCTTGACTTGGGGTACAGAAGGTGCTGGGAGATTAGCAAGCATCTCAGAGGGCATTAAAAAGATAAGGAATCAAATCGTCTTAACTGCTCTGTGTATTCCATCAAGAAGGCTGCCCATGAGCTGCTAGGGACACCTACACTGTCATTCATTTCAAATGGCCATGGGCACAAGTGAGCTTGGGCAAATGGCTAATGAGTACACGTGGAAACATCCTGAATCACGGTCATCAAGGAACCACAAATTTGAGCTTTAACATCATCAGTAAGAAAGCAAAAGAAAGGCTATCTGCCACTGACCTGTGTTGCAGGATCAAGAGAAGGCATATAAGATTAGCATTCCACAAGAGAAGCATTCAGTGTGGAGCAGATATAACCACTGTAGGTCTGAGAAAATCCAGCAGGGTTGATAGAAGGTATTTTTCTCCTGAAATCAGTCATTGAAAACTGTAAGAATCAACTGATACTTCAAATGTGAAAACAAGATTCCAAGAAATATGGAAAATCAAAACAACAAGAACAAAGGGTCACAATAATTTTCCAGGAAATGATCCCGAAAACATGGAAATTTGCTTTTTATTTAGTAATGAATTTAAAATAGTTGTTTCCCTTAAGGTGAGAACTTTTAAGATCTACTCTCTTAGCAACTTTCAATAGACAATAGAGCATCATTAAGTATATTCAGTATTCTATAATTTACATCCCCTTGACCTATTAATTTTATAAATGAAAATGTATTCTGTTTGTTTCACAACCTCTCTAGTGGATTGATAGCAAAGGTGGGGAGGACTCAAGCCTTGGGGGGAGGTCACATTACTCCACCTCCAAGGAGACTATGATGGCAAGGAAAAGACAGTACCTCCCTCTTGCTGGTGGCATCTTCTTCATTTGGCTGTTATTGATTCCAGCTGGTATAAGTGGCTGGAATTTCCCTGTTCCTTATAGTCCAGGAAAAGCTGGTTCATAATCATGTTCTCCTGAGAATGCAGCGGTTTTCTATGACTAAGTACCAGAGCTTGAATTCCTCAGTCTGCTCCTTCCTGCCCAGTCCTGTTGCCATGGATGTACTCATCATGTTGGTCCTGGATCTCTGCACTCGCCACTTGCAGTTTGGCATAGAACTTTTTGAGTTTCCTGGTTTTGACCTTCCCCTCTTGCTGCAGTGATGTGTAGGTGCCCCAGAGCTACTGCTCTCCTCATCTGGGAGCCTCATCTCCTGCTGCATTTCCTGCCTAAATAATTTCCTGTCACTTCAGTTCTAACATCTTCTGCTGCTTGTTTGTCTGATCCAAGATTTTTCTGCCCTCAGTGAGCAGCTTGCTCTCCATGCCTTATCTTTGGCTGCCAGCAGCTCTGAGACCTGCTGCTCCTACTACAGGTCTTCCAGCATCTTCTCCAGCTGGGCTTTCAGTTGGACAATCACCTCTTAGAATCCCTGCAGCAATCTCAGAGTAACAGTTCATTCAAGCCTTGTTCTTGATGTGCTTGGCTTGGTTGGTAAAACACAAGGTAGAGTATCATAGCTATAAGAAGCTGGTCCTAGTATGGCCACCATGATAATCTTGGCATTCCCCTTTCAGAGAGCCCTGGAGCATCCAGGGCAGCTCAGAACCCTTGTAGGGGATGTGAGTGTCCCTGTTGCCCACTAGAGCAGTTATCACACTGCGCAGGGAAGACAATGATTTTGGAGGCTTCTTTAGGCCTGTCTCTACCACCACTCCCTGCCACTATCTGTGGACTGTGCGGCTGTCATTCAAGTTGAATAGGGACCCACTTTGTTCTGCTTTTCACTGCTAGGCAGGTCTACCAGCTAGAGCTTGCCCAGATGCACATGGTCCTAGAAACTAGAACCCTGTTCATAGCTTTCCACAGTGATGTCAAAGATAGAATTTCTTTTGTATAAAAGAAAAAGTTGCCATCCTCGTTAGTATAGTGGTGAGTATCCCCACCTGTCATGCGGGAGACCGGGGTTCGATTCCCTGACGGGGAGGCAACATTACCCTTTGGCCCTGGCTTGTATAGCTCAGTGGATTGAGCGCGGGCTGTGAACCAAAGCATCACAGGTTCGATTCCCAGTCAGGGCACATGCCTGGGTTGTAGGCCACGGCCCTCAGCAACCGCACATTGATGTTTCTCTCTCTCTCTCTTTCTCCCTCCCCTCTCTAAAAATAAATAAATAAAATATTTTTAAAAAAGAAAGAAAAAAGTAGTACTTACTTTCCAATTTACAATTTATACTTCCAATTGTACTTAGAAAAAGTAACCATAAAATAACACCTATAAACACTTTTGATATAACTGTTAAGGCAATAAAAGATATGAGAAAGATAATATCCTTCATTATGCATCCTAAGATAATGTTTAATGATAAGGATCATACCCACAGGAAGAATAGAAAGAACAGTCTTATAAATTATCATTCTGATGGTTCTTCTACATTTATTTGTCATCCCTTGGTAGCTCTGGAGCAACAATTTTAGGCACTGGGTCCTAGACAATGATGTATTAAAATCTTTCACAGATGCCAAATATTAATAAGTGTTCAAAATGTATTCTTATCTCAACTACTTATATAGGATGTGATGGAAATGTTTGCCAAGAACTTTACTAAATTGGCTATACCTTACTGCTGATGAGAGGCAAGTGCTGAAAAGTGAATTTAAAAACTTCTTCCTGTGATTTAATAGAAAGGGGTTATACTTAAAACCTAAAAGGTTAGTGTCAGGGTTAAAAGCTGGCCAGATGCATAGAGAACGCATTGGCACTGTCTGTGGAAACCATGACATGTGCTGGCAAATAATGACCTCAGTGCAATTCTTATTGACTGTAGAGTTTTTAATATTGAAGCCCTTCGCTGTGTTCACAAAACATTCTATTATTTGGAATTTTGTTTCTAAACAAAATTCATTGAAAATATCTATTCTAGAAATTTGAGTTGATTAAATTTTAAATGGTAAATACCCTATGCGTATAGGTAATCATATTTAATTTTCAATGAGAATGTTACTACTTAGATGGAGATTTAAGTAGCCCATTCATTGTCACTCAGACATTCTAAACCACCCTCAAATTCTGCAGCAAAGAATAAAAGCTATAAAAATCCTCACTGACGACTTTGGAAAGATTTCCTGCACATTATTCAAGTATGAAAGTAAAAATAGTACATCAGAGTAGATGCTTAGTTGATTCACATGTAACATTGCATTCCTGTGATTATTCAAAAATTTATTTTTTGTTTTGTTGCAAATCTCAAATTAAATTAAAACAAATATAAGAATTAAGTTAAAAATTGTAAATCTTCTGTATTTTACAATGTCTCTGATTACTTATAGAAATTTGACCCTTGTAAAATTCATTGAGTAAAGTGAGATTGTTCTGATTTGTTTCTTTTTACTTTAAGCAGAAACAATAAAGAGCTTAGATAAAGCATTACATTTTTGTATCATTGATTACCTGTAAAGATTTATACCAGTCAAGGAAATAAGCCAATACGTGCAGGAACTAAAAGTAAATGAGTTCAATGAGAGTGCCACTTCAAGTCAACTGAAAAAAGAAATAATTTCCTTTGATTTCTATTTAATATTTACCTGTTTGACAACTGCAGTTTATTTACTAACGACAGATATTTTATAACAAATCTTAATTAAAGTAATGCTACTCTTCTAATATAAGATCCTTGAGTAGGAGATAAGAATGGCTAATCTTAACCAAAAGTATTATTTGTGCGTGTTGGTAGGATTCATGGATACTTCTCGAGTTACATTTAAAAATTCCTACGCTTTTAACATAATTTCAAGGCTGATGTAAGAAGATTTATTGATCTCATATCTAACTCAACAATTTGGTCTTACTTTGACTGTAAATTATAAAATAATATATGGGATTTACAGATAAGCCTGTTGCAAATTAATTTGACTTAGAATTTTCTTCCAGATTAAATACATTTAATTTAATATAGACTTTAATTTAATTTGTTAGACTTTAATTTAATTTGTTTGTTAATACAGACATTAATTTAAAGCTTAATTCAAGAAATATTCACTTTAAGTATTTACTGACATTGAGTATTATGCAACTTTTATAGATATATTACCTTAAATATATGGGTAATCAGCTGAGTTGTGAAAAACAATTTTGCCAGTCTGTGAATTAGAGCTATCCTTGATTTGTAAATGGTAGCTGATACCATGTCCACTTGTTAGATTGTCATTTGTGCTCTAAACCACCAACTGCTTGTCACCCCATCATGCATGATGTGTAATCAACAGAGAAAACACACAAGACCATCTGGTATAATGTCACAGTCTCTTAAAATGTATGTGAAAGTTTAATACGTAGACCATAAGTGTTTTTGTAGGAATTTTTGACAATCTTTATTCAAAGAAAGATGCAGTATCTCATACTTGGGGAATATCTTACTTAATGTGAGCTGTCTACCTGCTGTAATTATGCTGACAGGGAGTTTACATATTTTTAGCTTTGATTTGATACTTTGAACATCTTCTAATGCAACACACAGGCAGCGCACCATTACCCCCTTTATTATAAGGTAAGCTCATACTGGTGAGTGTTCTGGATAAGTATTTTAGAGTAAGAATATGGGTTGCCAGATAGGTTTAAAAATTCCCAGTGACAATGATTAGAGCCAGAAAAAAATTGTACTTCAAAATGCACTTTTAAAGGAAGATTTAGTTAGACTTTCTCTAAATGGCAGAAGTTCAGGGCTATTTGGATTAATATGCATTATACATACTCTGCAGATTAAGCTAAGTAGCCTAGAAAATGGATGGCCGATGAACCACTTTATCTGTACTCTGCAGGTACCTTGAGTAGTTTGTCAACTGCAACATAATTATAAATCTGGTTCAATGAAGGCAGTGTTATACTAGCTAAAATCATTTTCATTCTCCCCAGAATTTCCCTCAGAGAAATGCAAGGCAATACAGCCTATTTTAAAACAATGCTGTTTTCCTAGTTTTAACCAGTAAAATGTAGCCATAATTGAGGAACAGCTAATGTATCCTTTAGTAGAAAATGGAACAATTATTGTCTATGTTGAGAAATAGGCACAAAATTAAATGTGGGCATTGTGAGAGTCCATATATCTTGAAAAGATTGCTTTGATGACTTTTTAAATCAAAATCACTCATTCAAAGTTGTTTGAATTCTGAAAATATGTTTTGAATATTTAAATATACATCTAAATGAAATGTATGGCTGAAGCAATTAGGAAATAGATAGAAAGATGAATCTTGGCATCATTGATTTAGGTATTTGGGAGGAATGCATGAGCACATAAATTTATATGAATATATGCATATATACATATGTAAGTATTTTACATGTACCCAAATTTGAGATGAGTAAGGTGGATAATTTCATCTCGTTTTTAAAAGCATACCTTAGAACTTTGCTATATATATCTTCAGAATGGACCCATAAAGATGTCTACATCAAAATCCCTAGGATTTATAAATTTGTTACATTATATGTCAAAATAGACTTTACAGTTGTCATTAAGGTTGTAAACTTTAACATAGGGAGATTATCTTGGATTATTTTACTAGGTCCAATCTAACCACATGAGTCCCAAAAGGTAGGGAACTTTCAAACTGGGGTCAATGAGATGGGGTAGCAGAAGTCAAAGATATTCCAAGCATTAAGAGGGACTTGACCCACTGTTGCTAGAGGGGGGCACCTAGAAAGCAAGAGGAAAAAATATAGACAGCATCTGGAAGCAAAGCCAGATCTCTGACAGACTTCTGGTAAGGAAACAAGGGCACTAGTCCTATCATCACAAGGAAATGAGGTTGGCCACAACTTCAACAACTTTGGACGCAGATCATTCCCCAAAGCCTCCAGCAAGGAGAGTCAACACTGTGCTTTCAGCTTTATGAAACCCTAGCCCACACTCACTTCTGACCTACAACATCTGGAGAATGATAAATTTGTGTTATTTTAGGCCATGAAATTTGTAGTAATCTGTTATGGCAGCAATAGAAAATTAATACATAATTTTCAAGCTGACAGAGATATAATTTAGTTAGTCTATTTAATTTAGCTAATTTTCATGTTAGTTATCTGTCACTGTGTTCATATAGTTTATGTGATAATAGTCATGGGTCAGAATATGACCCAAATGGAAGATGATCCATAGACAAAATCGTTTCTTTCTGTTAGTTCTCCCATTGTAGTTCCCACACTAGACCACTCATAGCTGCATCTTCTTACCCCTTTGTTTAACTACCTTGTTCACATTCTGTAAATCTTACTTTTCTTTTTCAGGATGAGCTAAAGACTAACCCTCTTGTTCTTCCCCCTCCCCACCAAATCAATAACAAAGACATAAACTAAACAGTTAACCTTAAAACAAAAGACCAAAGTAAGAGGCAACAAGCACTTATTGGAGACTTAAAAAAAACAACAACAAAAAGCAGTAGCATTTTTGAAGCACTGATTCAAGCAGAACTCCAAACAGTACTCTGATTAGGAAACAAAGGCAAGGGGTAATTATGAGAAAGGGAAGGGGAACAATTCCATCAATAGAGGAAGGCATTTCTAGTGGTGTAGATAAGCTTTTATAGTGACACTAATTCTAAAGAACATTTTTAATTTTCAGGCTGACAGTCATCAGTTTAGTAGTCATATCTGCTTTCTTGTTATTTTTGCAAATAGTGCTCTGGGACACAATGTTGCTTTAGGCCTATTCCAAAGGTTATTTCATCCCATTTTAACACTCCAAAGTTTAAAGTGTAAGACCTGCCAGGCTGTATTTTGAGGGAAGGCAGATCTGCCTTTATTTTAAAGTGTCTCCATTTATATTGTTTTTTTTACATCTCTGTATAAGATTAACACCATTGCTTTGAGGCAGGATAGTAAGAAGCTAGGAAAATTACTGAACAAGTGGAATGGGGAAGCAGAGACTAGACATTAAACAAGGCCAAACATTTTGAACAACTTACAGCCAGAGAGTGAATCATAACCAAGGACACTCAAGAACAAATGGTTTGTACCTCCCCACCCTAACCAAAGAATACACGGCTTGAATTACCATGGTCAGGGAGATGGAGAATAGAGAATAGAGACCAAACTAATGCCATTCGTGCCAGCCAAACCCAAGGATGGATGAAGTCAGGGGAACAAATAACAGAAATCCTCTTAGAGCCAGACGGACCCAAGATAAAAATAAAATAGCAAGGCAAACCAAAGAATAATTCCAAACTCCACTGCACACCCATTCAGATGAATCAGCATATTAAAAATTCATGTGGAAAGTTGATGAATATTCTGCTGAAACCACCCCCTAGGATTCTCACCCACAGAAGAGAAATAAAGCCCTCAGGACCAGTGTGGACTAGCTCTAGAGCACGCCCATGCCCCTATCTTGAGCACAAACTTTTTATTTACTCCCAGACTCTAAGGGTCCTCACTAGACTTGCAACCAGCACCAGCTGGTGCTGGGTTTACCCCCATCCTGTCTCTGAGGCCGCCTTTTTCTCTGACTTTCCCCTGAGCTCACCACAGCCCCACCTTGGCTCACTTCTCCCCAGTGATGTTTCTGGGGAGCCGACGTAGCACATCCTGGGACCTCTCCTGTGCTCCTTCTACCGTAAGTCCTTTCTTCGTTTCTCTGGCCCCAGCTTTAACAGACATGTTCTCAAAATCACGAGGACATGAGCTGTGAAATCCTCCCTGCACCAAATCAAGAACCCTACACTACAAGCCGGCCTGAGGCAGACCTCCTCCAGGCCTGGTACCCCATCTGGTTCGCATTTAAACCTAATCTTGCTACTGGCACATGCTGCCTGAAAAAAAAAAAAAAAAGCAGATGCTGTTTTCCTTTTAAGACAAGACCACCACAGCATTTGTTTTCCAGTGTTAACTGCAGAGTCCATGCACTTGTGGGCAATGTTCGATCCACCCTACAGCCTCACTTCATTCCCCCTCAGGTCCGAGAAATCCCTCAGTCTCATTCCATCTACAAAAAGAGATAGATAGGCTGATAAGTCCTCATCAGATTAATAGTCAAGTTAGTCACCCACCTTCATCTACAGAGAGAGTCTGTTTTTATGTGGAATGATTCATTTGCTGGATAGAACTTCTTCCCTGAATGAAGTAAATTAACATTAACTTATTCTTTGTTTTAAATGTTCCTATCACTATATATTCAATACCAGCAATTTCCAATCAAAGTAATCAGGATCATTTTTTCCTAACACGAGATATAATGTATGGATTGTTCAAAAATATTCTATTAGTTTTATACAAAACTATGTAGTATGCATCAGCACACATAATACACATCAATATCTGAATGAATGCTTGAAAAGTGTGGCTTACTGTGTATCTACACAGGACAATTATTGTACCCAAATTAATGAATATGTAGTCATGATTTCCCCAAGACAGATTGAACTTTAGTTTTTCTATCTATTATAAGGTCTAATATTTACAACTTTGAATGATGGAATCATATAAATAAAAACCAAGAGAAAAGTGCATGTTCAGAACATGTTACAGATGCTTAAATTACGAGATGTCATTTGAGTATTACAAAGATCCTGATGGATTTTTGTTGAGGACGTCGATGCACTGTGAAGAAAGAACACAGGCACCTATAAGGAAAACACTCAAGCCAGTAATACATTGGAAATGTTATAATTAATGAAACTGGTAATAAAAATTAGTTATTATTTACATGTTTCTTAAAATATAAATTTAATAGAAAATTTAAGAATATAAGAAGAACCATGTGCAAATTCTGTTTATTATTGAAATATATTTGACATTGTATAACTATATATAAATATACAACTGTAAACTTAAGGTATACAACATGTGAATTTGACATTTGTGTATTTCACTATGGCTACTACTGTAGCATTAACTAGCAGCTCTACTATTTCATCTCATTATTATTTATTTTTGTGCTGGAAGTAAGATCTGGTTCCTTAGCACATTTGCAGATTATGATGCACCATTGCTCTTTATCGTCAATATACTGCTCGTAAGATCTCAAGGACTTATTTACTAGTTGCAAGTTTATACCCTTACGTTACATCTCTCATATTCTCTCACCCCCAGCCCCTGGTAGCTAATATTTTACTCTGTGTTTTTAGGAATTCAGCTTTTTTTTTTACATTCCACATATGAATGACGTTGTACATTTGTCTTTCTCCATCTGACATTACCTCACTTAGCATGAGGTCCTCAATATCTATCACAATCGATGCAAGAAGCAGGATTTTCTTTTTTCTCATGGCTGAATAATATTCTACCCTGTGTCGATGCATATATTTACATGTATATGTGTGTAGACATATGTGTGTATGTACATGTGCATATATGTATATGTGTGAGTACATGAAGGTATACCTTCTTTATCCATTGACTTAATGATTTTCAACCTTTTTAATATCATGGCACACAAATTAATATTAAAACTCTGAGGTACACCAGTGCATATTATGTTTTTTTGTTTACCTGAGGTAAAAAAAATATAGGTATCATTTTGATTCATTAACACTGGGTGGCTATTATTGTGTTGGTTGTTGTCATTTTTTTTGTTTGTTTGTTTTTTGACAATCTATGGGAAAAGAGGTCAATGCCCTTGACTAAAGAGTCAGGTATTTCACACTCTATTTCATTTCATTTATTCATTTATTTTCCCACTATCCTTCCTATACCCTCTTCACCTCCACCACCCTCCCCCCACCCCACAACCACCCCACCATTGTTCATGCCCACGTGTTCCTTTCCTTGTTTCTGGATTCCTTCACTGCCCCTCAACCCAGAGCTGTTAGTCAGCACTCCATGAGTCTGTCTGTTTTGCTCATTATTTCAGTTTGGTTATTAGATTCCACATAGGAGTAAAATCATAAAGAAGAATATTTTAACCATTGCGACAGTGTGGAAGGACCTGGAGGGCATCCTGGTAAGTGAGATAAGCCAGTCAGAGAAGGACAAACACCAGCTATTTCACATTTTAAAAATTCCCGTGGCAACCACTGTGCCTCTCGTGACACTGTGACACGCCGGTTGACATTGACTGACTTGGGTTGTTTCCATGTGCTGGCTGTTCGCAATATGCCGCAGGGAACACAGGAGGGCGTGTCTCTCCTTGATAGCCTGTTCTCACTTTCTTTGGATGCGCATCCAGAAGTGGGATTGCTGCATCATAGGGTAGTTATATTTTTAATTTTTTATTTCTGTTTTATAGTCGCTGAGCTGATTTACATTCCCCCTAACAGTGCACTAGTGCTCACTGTTCTTCACATCTTCACCAACATGTACCATGTCTTGTCTTCTTAGTGATTCCCATTCTATCATTCCTTTTCTTTTTCTTTTCTCCCTCTTGGGTCTTGGTAAGTTTTATCTTACTGAAATGAGACACACAAAATATTTTTCTATTTCTTATAAGAGCACTTAACATTCATTAAGAAAAAATGGTGGTGGTTCATTCTATCCAATGCTGATAATTAGAAGCAAATGTTTCAGAGGCTAAATACCCCTTAGTATCTAGCAATCAGGACAAAATGTTATAACAGTTATTACAACAAATTAAAATTCTTATTAGGTAGCACTTTAAGATACATCGTATTTTTGAATGAAAAACATCTTTGTTATATCCACAAATCACCCTCTTATAATTGCTTGACCTTAAACTTTTTCTTCTATTTGATTTCAGCAGAGTGCTAAAGACGTTTATGTTTATATCTTTTGATTTAACGATGCTTTATTTTACTATTTCATTTTGATATTAAAATGAATGCTATAATTAACATGTAATGAAATGTCAGCTTGAATTAAATAGTATCTAACATCACCCTTGCTTAAATCAAGCAAGATTGCCAAAGTTTGCGTCTTTTGTTATTATGCGTCAATCCCTGCGTTATCATAATGGATGGGCAGCCCACTAGAGGATGTTTTAATTTATTGAACCATGTTACCCTTAACAGAAAATGTCAGGATAATTCAGAAGCTGATTCTTCATTTTTTATAGAAACCTTGAAAGCAAGGCCTTTCGTCTCACACAATAGTTGATTTTATTCATATTTATGATATTCACAAATTTGGTATCTCAATGCTAACGTGAAACATTGAGATATCAGTGGTCTTGCTTGTTGTGCTCAACACAGGCAAGAGTCAGAGACACTGGACACAGGAAGGAGCCCAGAAATTCTACCGCCACACATAACCAGTTGCCTACGAATTTGATGTGTCATCCTACAGAGGTATTAATAACAAAGACACCGCCATGTATTTAAAGCCCTTGATTATTGTGACATCTATACAGTACCGAATGCTCAATTTAAAATCTCATTAGGAAGAAACAAAAAAACTTGGGATCTATTCTTTGTTACCTCATTCTGAACTTAGAAGTTGGTAACATAGCTTTTAGAAAACTCTTAATAAAAATAGAATTAGCAGTAAAAAATAATGAGGGTGCCATCATAATATTAACTGTTTACTAAGTGCAGGTTTTATCACTTCTAATCCGATCAAGTGAGGGATTAGTATTTTCACTGCAGAGAAGAGAACCCGGTGGTTTACAGAGGATTAAAACATGCTGGTGGGGTGAAAAGCTAGTAGTGACAGCTGGGACTCAAGCCTTGGTTTGTGTGCATTCAATTATGCCGTGCTACTTGAAAAATATTATTTGCCCTGTCTACAAGTAAAGTTGACATAAATTATTATTACATTATTTACCAAGTTATTAGGAGACTTTTAAATCTTTAACAGACTGAGTGGTCCATCATTCCTCTGTGAAGAATATGTGTAAGACCATTCATAGAAGGATGTAGTAACCTTATAAAAATAATAGGTTAACAAAGGACAAATAGTAACAAAGTTTGAGGTCTGTCAAGTAAGAATTAACTATATAGCTGATTTGCACAAATAAAACATAAAAATTAATATATTCAAAAGATTTTAAACAGAAATTTATATTAATAAGCATGAGGATTTTGGCTACTGGCTATCATGGTTTAAATAGAACCAGATTTAACCTCCTCCAGTAAAATTAGCAAACAAAATGAAAAAGAGTAATTTTTTTTCAAATATTGGACAAGCAATGCTGGACAGTGATCCCTGAGAAAACTGAAACAGACTGGGTATGACCTGTAATTGTTCTGGCTTTCTTTGTTAAGGCATTTTTCAGGGCACAATGCAATGAAGGGAATTCCAAGCTGAGCAAGGGACCCTCACTGAATTGAGAAATTAGAAATAACAGTTAGGGATGCTGAGGTGCTTAGAATTTCATCATAGTGTTCTGAGAATGGAGGATCGATAAAGGAAAAAACAAGTGAAATTGCAGAAATTTTCAGTGATGTACCCTTGAGGGTTTGCTGACACCTAGATGGCACATGAGAAGTATGAAACTGCCAAGAAAAGGTCAAGAGCAACCAGAGAATTATAAATTGAAACATTTCCCCAACTCAATATCAGATGAGAAAATGTTCCATCCCTGATCATACAGGATGGAACCTCCTCAGGCATCGCTCAGAGCTGTCCTAGAGAGCCGAGATAAGTCATGATTTAGTGCTGGGAGTAACCTCTCTCTGAAGAGAAGGCTCTTCCACACCCGCCGTAGAAAATTTTGAAAACAGAGCACAAAGTAATCAAGGAACTCAGTAAGTAACTCATCCTCTGGCAAAACAATTATATTTTTCTAAAGGAAGACATAAATCCAGATACACAAAATATAATATTTGCAATGTTAATATCCTAGCAAAAATTCCTGTGCAGGCCCAGAATGTGACCCAAATTAGATTCAAAAGTGAATGGAGAAATAGATTTGAAATAGATCAGTGGAAAAATGACAAAGATGGTATTTATCAATGTGATTTTGTATTTTTATTTCATGTAGTAATCAGTTTTTCATCCATTTGTGCATTGTATGAGTTGTATGAATGTTCCATAATGTATTTATTAATCAATTATTAAGAGCCAGGCATAATATTTTTAGTTTGGGGCCACTGTAGACAATATATATGTGAAAAAAAACTTTACAGGTCTTTTGGCAAACACGTGCGACATTGCTCTGCAGGAGTACAATGGTCAGAAGCGGAGTGACTGGGATGCTAGCTGTGCATATTTATGTGTGTTTCCATTCGGTTAACACCACCGAATGGTTTTCCAAAAAGGCTGTTATCATTTAAAAATCACAACTTCACTTGGTATTACCAGTATCTCATTGTCCTTTTAATTTTTATTTTTTTCCAACAAAAGCAGTTGAGCATCTTTTGATATTCCCATAGGACATTTGGATATCCTCTTTTTTGCTCATTTTTTTTGCGTGTGAGGGGAACGTGTATCATTTTTTCAATTGGTTTATTGAAAACCTGTATATTTTAGATATAAGTTCATTTTCAGATATATATATCCCAATATTTTCTCATATTCTGTGAAGGTTTTCACTATTTAAAGAGATCTTTTATTGAACATTTAAAACGTTTTAATGATGTATGATTCATCAGTTTTTATATTATATTTTTTTTTTTTCTGGTTTAAGAAATATCTGCCTACTACAAGTTCATGAAGACATTTCCTTTTGTTATCTTTAATAGCTTAACAATTTTACTTTCACGTATATGGCTATGGTGTACCTGGGATTTATATTTTGTATAATATGACATAAAGGTAAAGGGTTATCTTTTTTTCCCCACTTTGAAACTCTACTAGATCCAGAAATTTCTGTTGAAAAGAATGTTGTTGCCTCATTGCATTTAATGGCACCTTTGTTATAAATCCATTACATGTATATGTGTAGGCCTCTCTGGACCTTTGAGTCTGTTCCATTTGTGTTTTTGTCCCTCTGCAATCGATTTGTTCCCACCTTATTTGTTTCCATTGCCTTAATTACTGATACTTTTTTAAAAAATTTAATTGTTGTTCTAGTACAGTTTTCTGCCTTTTACTCCCAACCCAGCCCACTCTCCCCTTGTTTTTGGCCATGTGCCCCTTATACTTTTTCCTGCAAACCCTTCCCCTTTCCCCCTGAAATTCCCTCCCCTCTCCCCTCTGATCACTGTCAGCCTGTTCTCTATGATGCTTTTTAATAAGTTCTCTAAATATCCTCTCCTAGCTTCCTACCTTTCCCTTTATTTTTGTCATTTGTATTTCCCTATGAACATTATAATTAATGTATTTTTTACTTTATTGTCAATTTCAATAATAAAACTGCTGTCTAATTTGAATTGTATAAAATCTGAAGGGTAGGGTATAGAAAATTAACCATTTAACCTTTAGTTCATCAATATGTTGTATATGTATCTGATTTAAATGGGTTGTTTAAACTTCTCTCATTAATATTAAATAGTTTAGAATATATGTCATCTGCATTATTTGACGAATTTAGTAGTTATGTGATGCTTATTGATTCTATCACAAGTGATAATTTGAGTTTTTCAATTTTTGTTGCTATCACATAGAAATAAAATTGAACTGAACAGTTGTTTATCTAAAAATAAACTGTAATTGAAAAAAGGCAAGTTGCAGAGCAGAATCTGAAATTATATCAGTGAATATTTTGTGCTCACATTAAAATCTACTGATCTATAAAAATAAAAAAATTAAAAAGCTGTGATTTGAGACTTAAAGTCTAATTGGTTATTATAACGTCTACTAGTAAATACATGGAATCTGCCACGGTTTTCTTTCAAATCCGTAGAAAACGGGCATGACTGAGTGTAATTGATTGGAAAGTAAGAGAAAACATTGCACAATTTTCTGACTCGGTGAGTCATATTTGTTCGTCACACCATGTCTGTTTCCATGGTAAATCATCCCACACAAATTAGAGCAGTGTCAAATACTCACTCTGGCAAAGGTGTACAGTGGGGACGGCTACTACTATCACATTAGTTATGTACATTTCTCAGTGAGGTTTTGTGAGATAAATAAATTTCAAAAAGAATTATTTGAAAAACAAATGCTGACTATATATAGACATTTCAATAACAGGTTAGTTACAGAATTATTTTAGATTGTATTTATTATTACATTTTTAACCTTGAGTCATTTTCTGTTATTAAGATCTTAACAGCATGTGCATGTGTGAATACTACTTCCAAGATTTTTATGATTCCTAAAAAGAAAATATTAAAATAGAGCTGAATCTTTGCCAACTGTTGAGGCAGATAATGTAAGCTTGCATTTCACTGGAGCATTAAATGAAAGGCAAGTTCTCACAGCTTATTGTACTACCCAACAATAGCACTTGCAATCATTTAGCACTGTTATTTGAGTTTTTCCGTTAATTTCTGATTTGATTTTAAGAATAATACATATTCTCTAGACACAGAAAGTCTTATCAATGAAATTTTTCCCTTCCTGTTCTATAAAGAAAAATAATGTCTCCTCCAGAATCACAGAGAGAAATTATATTTTTTATTCAATATTTTTCTTCCTCTCTTCCGGTATCCTTATTTTTGTACAGATTTTATTCACAGTGATACTTAAGAGTTGAGGGAGCTCTTAAAAAGTTCATATGAAGCAGCCCTTTAGGAAATATTTTCAACTCATAGTTAAAATCCCAATTCTGCCTGCAAGTCCTTTTTTCAAACAGTTATGGGAAATAAATGATCACAAGTGTGGATCAGGAAGGCTTTCTAACTGAACCCACTGCTTTTCCCTGTGCTGTAGCTGTGGCACCAGATCTTCTGCCGTGCACGGTGTTCCTTCCAACCCACAGACGGACGTTAGTAAGAGAATAATGTTCACAGAGTCGATGGATGTTTGCCTACTGAGATCATGTCAGAGGAGACAATAGATTGTAAAATGTTTTTTTTTATCATTGCAATTATTTTTAATAGAAGCACCAGGTGGTTCTATGGGTGTAATCCCAAAGATGTTACTAAAGCTGAATATGTCTCCATTTAGCAAACCTAATATAGCAAGTAATCTCTGAAGTGCAAAAATTTTTCTCCAGCCAGAAGCTAAAATCCACTTAAATGTGAAGAACTGTCTTCATGGCTTTTGCCATATCTTTCATCATTTCATATTTTATCAAACATCTTTATAACCTAATAGAAGCTTCCACTGAAAATCTGTCTGTAAAGACATGTTATGTTTTGGAAATATTTATAATTAACGAGTTGTTTAACATAGCTTGCTGACTCCTTTAAAGACTGGCACTAAAGAAATATGATTTGCTTATCCATTTCTACTTTTTAATTGCATTTGTTTGAATATTTGCAAATGTGATCAGTAAATTGCAATAACAAATACCTAATTTATACCTTTTCACCTGCTGGCTTGGATCCAACAGACAGCTGATTAGAAATACTTGTCAAAGAACTTGTTTTTCTGCATGAGCTTTTCATGAAATGAAATTAGATTATTTAAAATGTTCTATTCTTCCGCATGATATGATGTCTTCAGAGAAAGCAGTTTCCATTCCATGTTGTTGCTACTAGCAACAGACAACTAGGTCAGTAAATACATTGGATTGTGGAAAATAATCAGCTGTCTTTGGGGAAATAAACCAAAGAGAGTTGATATTTTCATCAAAATGAAGGGTTTTGTGTTTCTGCATCTTACTAAGCTACATGTGCCCTTGAGAAAATTATTTAACCTTTCTGAATTTTAATTTCTGCTTTATGAAGTGAAAATAATATTAGTACCAATCTCATAAATTTAGTCTGAGGAATAAATGAGGAAATATGTTGAAGTGTTTACCACTCTGACCAACATTTATATTGCAATGAATACTATAAATTTTATATATAAACTTAACTATTATTGCTGCTAACATCAAATTCTACTCATTTTAAGCACTCAAACATTTAAACTTGCTATGCACTAATAAGATTTAATTATTTGAATCTTCTGTTACTCGAATTTGAAGATGAGAAAGAATATGTCAAACTGATAGTTGAATTGCTATTTTTGAGTAACTGAAGTGCTAAGTTTTAAGAAAGATAGAGATTAATAAAATACGGGGTGGGACAAAAATAGGTTTACAGTGGTTCATATGGAAATAATAAAATTAAAAATAATGATGCAAGAATAAACTGTGTTTTGCATACTTACAACTGTAAACCTACTTTGTATGTACATTATGTTCAATAAATAATATTTGTTGAATTAATAATCAAGCATATAAAGTATGAGACATAAAAGAAAAATAATAACTATTAATGTATTCTAAATTGATGTTCTGAAAGTAAATGTGGATGGAAAGAGAGTACTAAAAATTCAGATTTATACCTACAATCTATTAACATTTATTTTAGGTACTAGTGGAGAGGTTCATCTTAAATATCTGCTAAGATTCAATAAATTACAGAAAAATTAAAGTACCAGATGAGAGTTGGGAACTCAGGTTTTAGTTTTTATCTTTCCCTCTCCTCTAACTTTTCCATTCAACTCTGTCACCTTTGCAAAGCATTTCAGTTTCCTAGGCTTAGTCTCCTCCACTGAAGAAGCAAAATGAAATATTAGTTCCAAGGACTTCTAGAGTAACTTTCAGTACAGCAGGTGTGTCCAGCCCGTGGCCTGTGGGCCGCACGTGGCTCAGGATGGCTATGAATGTGGCCCAACACAAAATCACAAATTTGCTTAAAACAGTCTGAGATTTTTTTTTTGTTTTCATTAATATTTGTGTATTTAATGTGTGGCCCAAGACAACTTTTCTCGTTCCACTGTGGCCTAGAGACACCAAAGGGTTGAACACGCCTGGAAGTAGCTATCACAGACTTTCTGATGAGTGATGCTAAGGTTTAAGCCTATGGCATAGGTGCCAGGAGGAGTCTGGAAAAAGTTGAAGAGAGGTGCCAAAACCAGACAACACCTTGAAGGGGAATACACAGTTCACTCTTAAGCATGCAGTTAGGGGCACTGACCCTGCAGTATCAAAATCCTCACATATCTTTTAACCCACCCCCCAAACTTAACTACAGTGTCCCTTCCTCTGTATCCTTGGAGGATTATCTCCAGTACCCCTGCGGGTACCACGATCTGAGGATGCTCAAGTCTCTTACATAAAATGGAATAGTTCAGTGCTTCTAGTCAGCCCTCTGCATCTGTGGACTCCCAATCAAAGACTAAACAGTACAGATATTGGAACAAATGTGAGTATATGTGGACCTGTGCAGTTCAAACCTTGTTGTTCAAGGTTCAGCTCTATGTGTAAATAGGTGAGAATTTGGGTAGGGAACTTAATTGATAGTTTTAATTTAAACCACTGAGAAGAAGAAATTATTCACATGATTTCCAAAATATCAACATACAAGAAATAGCATCTCTACAGTTAATTACAGTTTTATATTTAATTATCTTTGGCATACGGGAAATATATAAACTAAAAAAAAACAGATTAGCTAATTGACTTGGGCAATTCAATTATCATCTGTACCTCAGTATCTTTATTAGCTGGATGGAAATGAAAAATATAAATCATTTGGTTTTATATCCCACATGTGGATAAAATAATATGGTTCTTGTCCTTTTTCATCTGACTTATTTCATTAGACATGATACCCTCAAGATCCATCTATATTGTCACAAATGACAATGTTCCATCTTTTATACAGTTGAGTAGCATTCCCCTGTAATAGGCACCATATCTTGTTATCCCAATAAATTTAATTTATTTAAAAAATGTTCTTAATGTATCTTAAAAGATGAAAAATACTCATATATATTATTGAATGAGCAGGACATAGGGTGATGCAGATGATGTCAATTTGTAACTTATAAGAACTCAACATATGATAGTTATTTTCTAGACTATAAAGTTTTTCTTATATTTTGTGGTGGGGGGCAGAGGAGTTGCTGTCATTCACCAATGTGATGGGGTTCTGACACCTGTCCCTGAGTTGGGACTCTATAATGTTGCAAATTCACAGGTCTGGCTGTCTGCATTGGTAGATTTTACCTCTAGTGATACAGCCTTTGAAATATCCATGATTCTATTTTAGTCTTTGTGGAATTATGATTGAGACTGTCAGCCAAGACTAATGAGAATAAGGCGAAGAAATTTTATTAACTTTTAACCAGGCTTCAGGCTTTCTAGAGAGCCATTGGCGGTGAGTCATCATGCTATTTCTGTATGGCCATCAAGTCTGAATTCAGAATAGAATCTTTCGTTGTGACAAGCGTCATTTATATAACATTTTATATAATTCTGAAATGATATTTCAATTCATTATATCTCAGAAAAAAACACCTCTGAAGAAAAGAGTAAAAGAAGCTTTAAAAAATGTCAATGTTTGAAAATAACTACATATCTTCATCAAATAAACAGAATCTTTAATAGTACGTTGTCAAAGAAGGCTGTAGCTTAGGAGTTAGCTGACTCAGACTCTGGTCCTGATTAATTTGATAGATAATAACTTTGGACAAATCGTATCCTGTTAAAAGTTCATTTTCCTTTAGCGGATGATTTTTGAAGCAGATAATTTCCAATATCGCTCTCAGCACTGTGAGTACGGGCTCTGAAAGGGACTCTAATTGCATTTTGTCCCACTTCTTGGTATTCATGACAACCTGTTTTGTCCATAGAAATTTTCATACTTACAGCACTAATGTACCTTCTAAGTTTATACCTTCTAATTTTTAAAAATTTTTATTGACGTGTGGAAAATTTTTTTTTATCAGAGGCTCTGTTTCAGGGCCCCAAACTTTCAGTTTCTATAACTTTCAACCATACGTTAGGTTAATATTAGGTAAAAATAATGTATTCATTTCTTTTGTGGTTAATGTTGGTACCATATAAGTTATATAAACTTAGACTGAATTTGAAATTGTGGGTCTGTTTACATTAAATCAATATAAATATCCCTTCCTTTTCTGAAGAAATTTAAGGGCTATTTTTGCATGTTTTGTGTAACACGCTAGAGTAACAGCCTCTAAAAAAATTGAGTTTTATTTCAGGATTTAAGTCAAAATCAACATTTGAAAAGTCACCAAAACATGATTATACATAAACAAAAACATTCAGAAGCCAAATTTAAAGTGCCTGAGGCATTTCATATGTACTCAGTGGTGGGGAGAAAATCAGAATGGTTCAAGAATAGTGCTGGGAGACGTGTCAGTGCCAGCCAGTTCGCCTGGCTCCTGACTACACTACAAGCTCAGTAATTTGTTTTCTCGGCTCAGCCTGGGTTTTACTATGCAAGATTTTTGCAATTATAAATTGAATTTAAGATGGTAACATTTAGATTGTTAGTATAAATATAAACTTTTCATTGTGACAAGTTGTCTTTTCTTTAAAAATGACTTCACAGAATGGATGGTTTTATGATGAGCATAGCATATACTTATGTAACCTATAACTTAAAAGCAAACTTTCCAAGCTGAATGGAATGAAGGATTCATGAGTAGACAGCTGTCAAGGGAAAACAAATGATCAACCTGAACTATCTGACTAAAGCCAACCATAACTGTATTCATTAGGTCTACAAAGCAATAACATAATTCAACAAGAAATAGTGTTCCCTCCCACCCTTACCTGACCCCAGATGGTCACCTGTAACACATACCTACTGACATGTGCCTAATAAATTTTTGACTGACCACACTTTCCTCTATCATTTAAGGAACTACTATGGATGTAAGTTTTGGGTTGTTATTGCAAAGAAAACCTCACATTTTCTGCAAAGAATTTTATCTATAATTTATTGTTGTTTAATTGTGAGATATATCATACACATGGAATAATAAAATCTAAATGAGCCGATAAAGGCATTAGAACACACAACATAGCACAATCATATGCCTACTACCAGTTCACAAATTAGAAACTTTTCAATAATTGCCTTTCTTTCTTTCTTTTCTTTTTCTTTCTTTCTTTCTTTCTTTCTTTCTTTCTTTCTTTCTTTCTTTCTTTCTTTCTTTCTTTCTTTCTTTCTTTCTTCCTTCCTTCCTTCCTTCCTTCCTTCCTTCCTTCCTTCCTTCCTTCCTTCCTTCCTTCCTTCCTTCCTTCCTCTCCCTTTCCCTTCTTTCATCACTTCTGCCTATTGCTCCTAAAAGTTATTATTATATTGAAACTTGGACAACTTTTTTTACTTTGTTTTAGATTTATTTTCTGAATATTTGTATATCTCCTAACAACATCCAACATTCTTGTCTTCAAAATATGTACAAATGAAATTACAGTATGTACATGGTTTGTCTTTTTGCTCTATGCTGTATTTGTTAGCACCACCTAAGCTGTTATATAACTGCTATTGATTCAATTCTGCTGTTTTAACATGATGATGGTGATATCACTGCGATATTAACTGTATATATTATTTTTATTAAATATAATAATATCTATTTGAGTTCATTGGTGATGGAGCTCAGATATAAATCTATATAACTTAGCTCCAAGTACTTTATTTATTATGTTGATTATATCATCTTACTGTAATATTTTATAGTATGAAATAGCATAATGTTTTGCCCATTTCACTATTGGTAGAGACAAATTTTTCCTGTAAAACTAATGCTGTTATGTGCAAATAATATTGTGCAAACATCGGAGTGCAAATAAGCAAAAATTTGCATAAGGTATAAATTTATGACTGAAATTGATAGGTAATAGATTATGTGAGAATGCAAATATTTTAGATGAATTCAAACATTTTCCAAAGCAGTGATAACAATTTATGCCCTCACAACAGCATGCAAAAGAACACCTTGCTTCACATTCTAGCTAAATTGGAATATTACATTTGTTCCCACCTGACAAGTGTGTAGTAGACTTACACCGTGATTTTAACTTGAATTTTTACTAACTGTGGAGTGTTTTTTCAGTTTTTGGTTGTCTAGCTGGATGTCTCTTTTTGTGAAATGGCCATTTAAGTGTTATGCTTATTTTTAAATGGGCTCCCGCTCCTTTTTCTAATTAATATTGGAGTTTCAGTATGTTTTAATTATCAGTTATTTTGTAGGTTTCATGTGCTGCAAACATTTGTTCAGACTCTGTTTTGTACACTGTATTTATAGATGATTAATTTGTAATGCTATTAAATGCATTAATTATTTCTTTTATTTTTAGTAACTGCTTATTTTTAAGAAAATATCTGTCATCCTGAATTTATGAAAATATTTTTATTATCTCCTAAAATATTCCTAATTTTGCTCTTCACATGTAAAACTCTAACACACAGGAAATTGATTTTTATGTCTGTCATAAGGTAGGGGTGCAATTTACTTATTTTCTTTTTTAATTTAAATGAATGTTCAAGTACAGTTTTCACCCCCTTACTACTTATTTTCTTATATAGGTAGGTATCCAATAGTCTAAGGAGCTTTTTATTTAAAAGTCCCCTTTTACCAATGATTTATAGTGCCATCTTTGTCATGTATCATCTATCTGTGGAACTGTTTCTATGCACATGCCATCATCCTTGTTTAGTACCTTTCTCTTCTCCAGGGTTTTCTCTGATATTCTCAGCCATTTTGATATCCAAATGAATTTTCAACTCCAATATTTAGTTTTCCAAGTTTATATTTTAAAATAAATATTCCACAACATAGCTACCATTAATATTATTAGAATTAAACCATGACACATAAGCAATCACAGAAAAAGCATAACTCGAAATCTGTCTTAGGCCACTTGGGCTACTCTAACAGAAAACCAGAGACTCGGTAGCTCACAAGCAACAAAAAGTTATTTCTCACAGTTCCGGAGGCTGGGGAATCCAATATCAAGGTGCCAGCGGATTCAGAGAACCTGCTTTTTGCTGTTTCCTCACATGGTAGAAAGGTCAAGAGATGTCTCTGGACTCACTTGTATAAGGGCACTGATCTTATTTATTAGGACTCTACCCTCACTACCTAATACCTCTCAAAGGCCCCACTGCCAAATAAAATCACCTTGGGTATTAGGATTTCCACATAGGACTTTTTAGATAACACAAATATAATGTGTAATCTAGAGCCACAGCGAAATCAAAGACTACCTTGTTGAGAACTGTTATTCTTCTGATAGTCAGCTCCAGTGTCTTCTAGGGCTACCATCTTTACTTTCCTTCCTGCTGGACCAACTTGTAAATACAATCTTACACATGAAATGCAAGCCATCCTCTTGAGGGCAAAAGGGGTGCAGTTCAACACCCCCTGATGATGCAGACAGCTAGAGGGGGTGGTGGTTTGGGAGGAGCCAGAGTGCCAGTGTGGGTCGGAGACACTGGGGGCACTGGTTCTGTGTCAAGAGGACCAGATGAAGGTGATCACCAAGAGATCAAGAGAAACCAAGGAAAGAAACCAAGAGACCGTGCTGGTGGCCACAAGGCCGTGGCAGAGCTTCACTTGATGTCCTTACCCCATACCACTGACCACAAGCAGCAGCTGGAAGCTTAAGGAGAGACCTTTCTTTTGTAATGTCCCTCCAGTGCCCTCTACTGAGAAAATTTAATACTGTGTTCACTGTGAAGATGAACCTGCGGGGAACCATACATAGGAATGAACTTGGAACAGACAGACAATGTGTTGATAATTGACAGATAGTATGAAAAATTCCTCTAGACTCACCCAAATTCAATCAACCTAAATACTAGGAGTGGGTAGTGTGGTTTTACAGATAGAAAAATAGAAGATTCCTTGTGTGCGACAGATTTAAATGAGCGGTAAGTGTTGGAACTGGGTTAATTGTGTTGACAAAATGATGCCATGAATGAAAACAAGTCCCAACAGATATTAGGCTCTTGCCAAAGTTCTATTTAGTTTCAAAGTCTGTCCTCCTTTCAAAAGAAAGAATAGGAAACACGCTTGAAAAATAGACCAGGATTGATCTCTGACATTTCTTTTTGCTCTTTTGACATGTTAGAACAGTGGAATATTTTCTCCCACTGACTTCAGCCATTCTCTGAAGTTTGCGTGAGTAATGAAATTCATGGGATGAACTTTCTTCATTCACAATTTATGTATAATTTTATAAACTCAGGCTGTTTCATAAGGTGTAGAATAGTTAAAATTACAAGGAATTGTTTATTAATAGCAACCCTGAGCATTATATCATATAAAAGTACCAGTTAACATTTTTCTATTCTATGGTAGATCAGGTTCTTGATTATGGTTCTATAAGAAATAGAAGCTCGTCTTTGTAATTTTTAACTGTTTCTTACATTATAAGGAAAGTCTTACACATCGATAGCCTTCCCTGTATACCTGATACAAAGCTAGAGGCAGTGATTTATGAAATAGGCAAAGCAATTATAAGAGATTGGGAGATAATGTGAACTAGCTGCCTAATTTTAAACAGACAAAAATGATGCAATTTGCTCATTTAAAGTTTTATTGAAGTATAATTTACATATCATAAGCATATACTTCAACATCTTGAATGAATTTATAAAACCATGCAACCAAAACCATCATCTACTTTTAGAACATCTCTGTCACCTCAGAATGCTCTGTGTCTGTTTCCAGTTGGTCTTCACTCCAACCCTCAGCTCCGGGATTTGACTGAGCTCCTTCCATCTCCACAGGTTTACCTTTCCAGGAAATCCCGTGTGAGCATAGTAAGTCTTTTGTTCATGGTTTATTTAATTCAGGTGTAGCCATGTTAGGTCTTTTCTCTACAGTTCATTCTTTTTTAGTGCTGATTAGTATGTACTTGCATGGATGTGCAATATTTTGTTGAACCATTCACAGCTGAGAGACCGTTGAATTGCTTCCTGTTTTCTGCTATTATGAGTTATCATGCTGTGAACATTCACATGCAAGTCTGTATATTCGTAGCTCCAGGATATAAATCTGGGAGTGCAGTCTCAGGCTCATATGGTAAGTTTATATATAATCTTTTAAGAAACTGCCCAACAGTTTTCAAAGTGGCTAAAACTTTTCCATTTCCACCATCAATATTTGAGGATTCCAATTTCCCCACAAACTCCCCCAAACTGCTATTATCAGTGTTTCTAAATATATATCCAGTTTTTATGCAGTGATGTCTCAGTGTGTGGGGGTGAGTTTGGGGGAAGGGAATAACAGATTTATTGAGATACAATGTATATACTATAAAAGGTATACTTTTAAATGTATTTTAATATATTTGCCCAACAGAGTTGGGCAACTATCACCCCTTGCAAATTTTGGAACATTTTGATTACCCTCCAAAAATGCCCACACCCATTAATAAATCTCTCCCTTCTCTCCACCCAGAAACAACTGGAAATTACTAAATCTACTTTCTGTTTTTATTGATTTCCCATTCTGAACATTCAGTATAAATGGAACCACATAACATGTGGATTTATGTGACTGACTCTAACACTTAGCAAAATGTTTTCTAGATTTATACATGCTGTAGCATCCACCTCATATTATTGCTGAATAACATTTCATTGCATGGATATTTCACATTTTGTTTATTCATCATCAGATGATGGGCATTTGTTTGTTTCTGGCTTTGGCTATTATGAATAGTGCCGCTGTGAACATTCACATACAAGTTGTCACATGGACATATGCCTTCATTTCTATTAGGTATATATCTAGGAGTAAGATTTCTAGGTCAGCAACTATGGTTAATATTTTGAGAAACTTCCAAACTGTTTTCCAAAGTGGATGCACCATTATAAAATCCCATCAAGAATTTAAGAGGTTCTGAATTCTCTCTGTATTCTCATCAGCATTTGTAGTTGTTTTTTTTTTTTTTAATTTTAGCAATTCTTGTGTGTGTGAAGTGGTGTGTAAAGAGATTTCAATTTGCATTTCCCTGGTGGTTAATAACTTTGAACATTTTTTGCATGTACTTATTAGATACATATATTTTCTTTGAAGGCCCGTCTTTTTAAATTGTTTTTTTTCCTAATTAGGTTGTCTTTATATTAAAGTTGTAAGTTCATTATATTTTATATATAGTTCCTTATCAGATATATGACTTATAGAAGTTTTTTCTTGTTATGTGCATTGTCTCTCATCTTCTTGAGAGTGTCTTTTGAAGCATAAAGGCTTTTAATTTTGGTAATATCCAATTATTTATTTTTGTTATTGTTTTCACATTGTATCTAGGAGGGCCATGACCAACTCAGGGTAATAAATATTTACTCTTATAATTTCTTCTAATAGTCTTGTCATTTTAATTCTTACATATACATATCAATGATCCACGTTAAGTTAATTTGTGTTTATTTGAGAAAATTATTTTTTTGCATATAAATATCCTGCTATTACAGCACCATTTGTTGGAAAGACTATTTCATCACTCTGAATGTTTTTAATTGTTGTTTTAACAAACTTTGTTAAAACTGGATTGCTGATAAATGTAAAGATTTAGTTTTTAAGTTTCAATTCTATTCCACTGATTTATAGCCAACACACAGTGTTGATTAATATTGCTTTGTATTATAGTTTAAAATGAGAAGTATGACCACTCCCACTTTGTTCTTTTTAAAGATTCTTTTGGCTCTCCTGGGTCTTTATCTTCTCCATAGTAATTTTAGAATTAACATGCCAATTTCTACAAATATATGTCATTACAAATAGATTTTTTGTTAATCTCGATTTTGGACTTTTGATGGTCATGTATGTAAATACAAAATTTGATGTCGTTGAGCTTTTTTCCTGCAAATAATGATGGATTAATTTATTAAATCTAATAGTTTTGCACAGGTGCATGTATGTGTGCATGCGTGTGCATGGTTGAGTCCTGTGGGATTTTCTAAATGCAGTAACGTCATTTACAAAGAATGGTCTTTTCACTTCACCTCTCTAATCTGAATTCTTCTGAGTTCTGATTAATTTCTCTGGGTAGAAGTGATGAAAAAGTGCAATAAAAATGGTGATAGTGGACATTTTTGCTTTCTTCCTGATATTAGTGGGAAAATATTCAACCTTTCACCATTATGATAAAAAGCTGTAGATTTTTGGTAGGATTTCCTTTTGAGATTGAGAATATTTTATTTTTTTTTCTAGTTTATTGAGTGTTTTAACATGAAAATGTGTTGAATTTTGTCAAATTTCTGCATCTACTGATATGATCATTTATTGTTCCCCTTTATTTTATCAATGGAGTGTATTACCTTCAACAAGTTTTTGAATGTTAAATCAACCTTGGATTGGTGGGATAAATTATGTTTGGTCATAATATGATATTGTTTTGTAGGCTCCTTAAGTTTTCTGACATTTTGAATCTGTATTTAAAACATGTATTGGTCTGTGGTTTCCTTGTCCTGTGATATCTCTGTCTAGTTCTGACATTCACCTAATACTGGCATCATAGAATGAGTTAAAAAGTGTTCCTTTTTATATATTTTTTTTATTTTGGAAGAGTTTGTAAAGGATTGATAATAACTCCCCCAGTGAAGTTATGTGGAACTTTGGTTATTTTATGTAGCAAATTTTAAAATCATAAAATCAGTCTATTACTACTTACTTTGCATTGGCCTATTCAGATTATTCATTTCTTCTTGAGTTAATTTTGTTTGTTTCTTTCTAGGAATTTGTCCTTTTTGATACACATTTTATAGTTTGTTATCATATAATTATTCATAGTATCCTTCATTAATCATTTTTAATTCTATAAGTTTGGTGGGCTTCTCTTACTTTCCTGTTTTGTCTTGCTAATTCTTACTACTTTGTTGACCTTTTCAAATGACCAACTTTTTTGTTTTGTTGATTTCTCTATTGTCTTTGCACCTTATTTTATTTATCTTACACTAATTTTATTATTACCATTCTTATACATGCTTTATATTTGTTTTTTAAAAATAAAGTGAAAAAACAGGTAAATGATTTAAAATACTTCTTCTTTTTTAAAATAACGTCATTGACGACCCTAAATTTCCCTCCATGAGATGCTGTAACTCCCCTACTACATTCGAGTGTGACTTATTTTCCTTTTCTTTATCTTAAATTTTCTAAACTCCCTTGTGATTTGTACTTTTACCTATTAGTTATTTAGGTTTGTATTAATTTCCATATAATTGAAAGTTTCCCCAATTTTTTTAAAGATTTCTAATTTTACTCCATTGTCAGAAAATATACACTGTACTATTTCAATCTCCTTAAATGTATTGGGGTTTGTTTTATAGCTCACGTGTTGTGTATTTGAATCCATACCTTTTTTGTCTCCTGTAAGATTATCGTGTTAAAATTTATTTTGTTCGATATTAGTATAGCCACTTCACCTCTTCACTGGAGTCTGTCAGCATGGTGTGTGTTTCTCTTTCCTTTTCTCTGAACCACTTTGTTTCTTTGAATCTACATCACCTCTCTTGTGGAGCATAGAGTTGGATCATTTTTCAAAAAGTCCTTTCTGTCCATGTATGCATTTTTACTGGAGTGTTTTATTCGTTTACAATAATGTGACTACTGACAATGTAGAATTTATGTACAGCATTTTACTATTTATTTTCTATATGTCTTCCATCATTTTTTGTAGCTACATTCTTCCATTATAACATTCTTAGTATTTGTGGCAAATAAACCTTGTGTAGTGTATTATCGTAGTTCTCTTTATTTTGCTTACATAATTATTTTGTTATTTTAATGGTTTTCTTGGGAGTTGCAATTAATATGTTAACTTTAATATATAGTTTGATAACAGCAACTTAAATGCAACAGTACGAGAAAAGTTCCGACTATAAAGTTCTGTTATCCCCCTTCTTTCTTCACTACTGTTGTCACACAAATGACATCTTCACAAATTAGAATCTTCTCAACCCATTTTTATAAGTGACACTTTATGCAGTTGGCTTTAAAATTAGATTGGAGAAGAAATAAATAAAAAATAAACATACATTTATAGTTTCCTTTGCATTTGTTCACATAATAACCTCTATGAGTATCCTTAATTTCTTCCTATGGATTTAAATTTCAGACCAGTCTTTCATTGTAGCTTAGACAATGCCTGAAGAGTTTCCTGTAGAACAAGTTCAATGCAAGACTACCATTATTCTTCTTAGAAATTTAATTTTTGTGGTAAAATTTAGAGTTGTTCTTTGTCTGTGGTTGATTTCTAGGCTCTGAAATATCTTTCTTTTAACAATTTCGTCCAGTATTTTAGTTATTTTTAAGAGATATGTAAATCTATTTCCCAGTAGCCAACATCTGCTGATCTTTATAAGATTTATAAATTCCAGCAGCAGAAATAAAATAAATACAAGATAGGCATTACATCTCTGCCTCATAACTTCATTTTTAAACTGCTTTATTATTGTTGAGGTTTAGGTGACAAATAATCCAAGGAAATCAAGCAGTGGTGAAATAATATAGCTTAATTAAAGATAATATAATGAACACTTTTTACCTGAATATATTGGGTTGGCCTAAAAATCTGTTTAGTTTTTCCATAAAATAAAAGACATATTTTTTTTATTTTCAGTAATAACTTTATTGATTTGGATATTTTGAGTATGTCAACTATCTCCTGCATGGTACATTGATTGTTCTTAATGAATGTCTCAATTTGATTACTATCAACTTCAGCTGGTCTTCCTGACCTTGGAGCACTGTCCAGTGAGAAATCTCCATCGTAAGATTCCACAAAATACTTTTGACATGTTCCATCATTCACAGCGCCTTCTCTATACACTGTAGACATCTTTTTTTTTTTTTGCATTTCAGTTGTATTTTTACCTTTCTTGAAATAATAAAGCAAGATATGCCAAAAATGTTATGCATTTTCTTCCATCTCCAACATTAAAATTGCTACCCCAAAATTCACCAGTTTTGATAAGTTTTTTTAAATGCACACTGATGCTACAGCTGTCACAGTACAATCTAACAAAATTGTTTTGAATGAAATTGAAGACAGCTAAGCATTACTAGACCCATCTTAACAGAGAAAAAGCAAACAAATGATTTGGCCAACCCAATAGAACATTACCCTGCATCATTATGAGGAATAGGCAATTTGTATTTTGGAAAAAATGTTTTAATATATCTATCTAATATATATATCTAATAATATATCTAATAATATATATCTATATAAATGAAAATCACACTTTAACTTATTAAAAAGAAAAGAATATACTGGGATAATATGTATAATTTGGACATTTCTCACATTTAATATTCATTTACTGAGATGCAAATTCTAAGTAATAAATTTATAAATTTGTTATATCAATTATATGGAATATAAAATTCTTCATTTTGATCATGTTTTGCGTTTATCTTAAGCACCACCTTCTGTATAAATTTCTCTTGAACTTAGGCTGTGTTAGGTGCTGCTTTTCTATGTTTCCATAGTTCCCTGAATTTACTTCTACCTTTATTACACTGCAGAGTTTGTAGCATTTGATTCCAGGATGTAAGTTCTTTGAAATATAGGACTATTACTTATGAAACTGATTTTCTAGTGCCTGGCAAAGTATTTCCCATGTATTAAGCCCTCAGTGAAATTTGGGTGAATCAAAGAATTGCCTAGCTCAGCTTTTTTCTGGATAGGGCTTTATTGAATGCCAGAGTGACAAAATACCCCGAAAAGGAAAAGAAAAAAGCTACATGGTGTCATTATTTTTCAAATAGTAATAATATATATAAATATATACAAAATACTTAGAAATATTGAAGTAAAAACCTCATCTAAATTTTTATACAATGTTTCACTAAAATTCTATTTTATTCTTAAATACCCAGTGCATTTTGAATAACTTGGTTTGATATGAAATGCTAACCTAAAACATCATTGGTATTAGCCTCTGTAGGTATTTGCTAAGGTTCTATTTATTTATTTTTTAAGTTTGAACAAATCTGTGTTTTTTCTGAGACTCTATGTTCTCACCTGTAAAATGAAGTTGCTAATAACCTTTTAAGTTCTTTAGTGAATTAAATAAAGCAATGCTATAAATATCTCTAGAAACATCAATTTCTTATAATGCAATTAGGGTTTTGCATCCTTTCTATTTTAACACAATAAAAGACAATTTAGAGATGTTATATTCCAAGAAATATAACCTCCTTAAAATATAAATATTTCTTTCATCAATACCTTGAGGAGAGGAGATGTAAAGAGTCAGAAATTTGAAATATTAAAATAATTTGCTTACAATCTATTATTTTTAAAGTGATATATCAAAAATATTCCAGTCAGTATTATCTAATGAAAGTCACAAGTAAACACAGTTGTTCTTTACACTTATATTCAAAATATATTTTAAAGACTGTCTTCCAATAGGTGACTTCCCTAATTAATAGACGTCTGGTTTTAGAAAAGTAAAAGCATACCATTTCTGTAAAATCTGAATCTAATTATTAACTTTCTCTGTGCCATTAAATTCCAAATAATCAAACAACATATATCCTTATTGTCAATATGTAGATACTTAGAAATCTTGAAGTAAAAACCTCATCTAAATTTTTATACAATGTTTCACTAAGATTCTATTTTATTCTTAAATACCCAGTGCATTTTGAATAACTTGATTTGATATGAAATGTAGATAGGTATTGAAAATTATTTGGTAGTTAATTTTTCTAAGTTTGGCAACTTTCCTAGCACTTTTCATAATTCATCCCATTTTCTGGAATGATATAATAGCATAGTAAATGTGAATAAAATGATTTGAAGATTCAATCAGCATTTTGCAATGTTTTGTAAGATAAGATTTTGTATTATCCTTCCTGAGAAGAGCACTTCTTACAACATCAGCCCATGACAGAGGTGAAATTGCCTTTCATTGATGTGTGAGATCTTCCAGCTTGCTGGAGGGGCAGACTGCCAACCTTGTATCACAAGGTTTGAAATTACACTGGAAATCACAATGTCTTTTTTCTTGATGAGAACAGCAGGGAGCAATGGTTGGTGCAGACAGAGATAGTGACCCCCTACCTGTAATGCCTTAGATTGATTTTCAAAAGAAGGTACTTTCTTTTTAAAAAAGTAATAATTGCCTACTATTCTCTATGTACAGTATCTTTGCTTTTGCCATACATTTCTACTTTATATTTATCTCTTTCTTTATCTGGAAATGAATTTCTCTCTGTTATGTTCGGATGTTAATTATGAAGCACTGTTAGTTAAGGAGTGCAGTCCTCGCCCCACCTCTAACACTGTGATGACCGCCTGTTACTCACATTAGCAAAGAAGTGTTGTTAACACCTTTATGTTCTCCAACAATATGACCAAAACAGCAGCCCTTCCCTTGTCCTCTAAAGGAAAACACACTGTATTCCGTGATATCTAAAAGCAAAATTATCTCATTTTCTAGAAAGGGTTTTATCAAGTTCAACTTAATTACATCTCTTCTTTAAGAAGAAATGTATAAAGGTCTGTATGGATTTCAAATTAAACAGCTAGCTGAAAGAATGGAAAAAATGAGTAAAGTATTTATGAAAAAAACAAAGCATGCTTTATCTATTAGATATGTCAAACATAGGTTAGTGATATTCTGAGACTGAAATAAAATATATTAATACTGAATTTCTCTTTGAAGAATGGAAAGGCACAAAATGGTCTATAGAAGACAGGATGACACCTTTAAAGGTCTTTAAAAAGACCTTGTCAGTGAAGTGCTATAACTTCTGCCTCTGAAACAGACATAGAGTTTCTGAGAATTCTTGGATGAAACACTCAGAAACAGATTATTTTAAAGTACTCTGTGATTTTCTTGCATCCTAAGCCATGTTGACCCACAACAGAAAAACTAAGAAAAAGATGTAGTTTATTAAGGCAAAACAAACAAGATAAAACCAAATCATGGAAAATTTAGATTTATATTTAAATTTTTCAAATTGAACAATAAGACAAACAAATGTACATTAAGCTTTGACTCAATTTTTCTTTTAGGTAGCATATGTATACTTAAGAAAATTACTCAAAAGCACAGCAAAAACTTTATTCCTGCTCTGTTTCAATATTCTGTATCAATTTTTATAAAGAAAAAAGATAATAAATTTCAATTATTCTGATAATGTTGAAATTAGAAAAGTTGAATTTTAAAGGAGAATATTCTGAATAATCACAGAAAAAACATTTCCGATTTTTATTTCTAATAATTATTTGTTAGAAAGATAGAGCAACCTAGATTATATCTCTTTTTCAAAGCCAGATGCCCTAGTGATTTTCCACTAAGAATTCTAGTGTAAATACAGCTGGAATTACATAATAAGCATAAATGCCATGCTATTTTTTAAATAAAAGGAATGTATGAATCCTGTATATTTGGTGCTTAGCATTATAAAAATGGAGTTTTTCTACTCTTGAGGAACCTTGAATTGTAACTTATACACAAAAAAGTTAAATGCTTACTAAAGGATTTGTTGGAAGTTTTCGATGGCATTTTGAATCTAATTCCAGCCCTAGATGGTGTGGCTCTGTGAACTGAGCACTGGTCTGTGAACTGAAAGGTCACTGGTTCAATTCCTAGTCAGGGCACATTGTTGAGTTTTGGGCCAGGTCACCAACTGGGGGCATATGAGAGGCAACCTATTCATGTTTCTTTCATACACCAGTGTTATTCTACCTCTCTTTATCTTTCCTTTCCACTCTCACTAAAAATAATTAAAAACATTTAAAAAATCTAATTCCAATAAAAACTTGGTCAATTTTTATTTTATTTGTTAGTCTTTATTTTTTTAACTTTATGGAATCTATCTTGACTATTAGTACCTATAATTTTTAATTCTGCTTGCATGTTATTTTGACAAATGGGTAAAAAATGAGAAAAAATCATAAAAGAAATTAAGGGATTATTTAATCATATCCTTTTGTTGAAATTAAAATCAAATTTTGTGGCATAATAGATTTGTTTAGATAAGGTATATTTCAAGGAAGCATTCTTGATATGAACTAATTTTATAGATAACAGCAATCATAATAAATGGTAAAGTGACTATGAAGAGGATAACTTAAAGTTCAAACTAGTTTTAGAAATATTAATAATTAATTATGTTTTTCAAGCTAACATCATTTTTCATAAAAATTATTATAAAATTATAATTTGTATCATACATTGAATCTTTTTGTAATTGCTATAACATGAAGTATTGCTATTACTATAAAAACATGGATGGCAGATAAAGAAAACATTGTTTACTCAATATAACTAAGGATATTACAATGTACTACAAAATAAAAAGGTTCTAGAATATAGGAATATATTTTAAAAAGATTAAGAGACATGATAAAAATGAAAAGAAAGAAAAAAGGCTAAGACATATAATAAAGAAAAATCATTGAGTTAGAAATTGGCAATGCTTATAGTGATAAAATGATAATTTTACCAAGTTTAAGAAAGAAACAAATCTTCAGTTTGCAGAGGATTATGAATCTTGGACAATTTACGGTGTTCTAAATTTCTTCAGTAAGGGACACAAATGCTTCCTGAACAGAATTTTCCTGGCCTCTGTAATGAAAGAAGATAGCAAAGTGATTTATTTTCTAAGTATAATAACATTTTCTCTGTTTAACAAGTTATTTTACCTAGCGCTTGATTTTTTGGAGGTGATGAGTGACTCTGGACTTTTATTTCTCTCAAAAACCACAATTGATTTCCTTCTTTTTTCTTTCTGACTATTCTGAAGGTAAAAATAGTCAGCCTTTGCTCACAACTAGATTTATGAGCACTCATTGCTATAAAAATTCATTTTTATTAGCCCTTTGAAGGAGATTGGCACATCCATAGGAGTACCAAGACAGATACGATGGCCTGATGACAAGGTTGAAGCCGGTGGTTTTGAGCTCTTCACAGGCAGTGGGCCCCATGTACAGTGTGGTGCTGGTTGTTTAATACACAGCAAGCCATATCAGGTTAACCATGCTAAACAGAGGGAGTTGGACCAACTTGTATGTCTTTCTCTTCCCTGGAAAAATGAGATGAATATCTATTCTGTTTTCTTTTTTTACATAATTTTATTTAACATAATTTTACTCTTTAATTATACTAAACCCCAATAATACAAACCAGAATTCAATAAAAATATGTATATATGAACATAAAAATCCCTAATGTTTTAACTAATTTAATTTATATTGTTTTTAAGACATTTCATTATAAATAAATGCAGAGAACTTTAAAATCAGAAAGTAATGTAAATTTGTATATCAATAAATCTATTGAGAATAATCCCTTAATAAATTACCTTAAGTTCCCACCAAAATGGCAAAAAAAAAGGTCTTTGACTTTTAAAACTTATCTCCTAAAAACTTACAGCAAATATTCTTAAAAGAGTACTATAATGCATGTTTCATAAAGTTCTGGAACCAGGTACGCTGATCTTCGTTCACTGTGAGAGGACGTGGTCAAAACATTACAAACTTAGAAATGTGCTATTTAATAGATGCAAAGAAAACTAAACAAAATCCACACACAAACTATAATAAGCTTTATATTTTAAAATTTTTGAATTAACCCTCAAATAAATTGTATTCCTCTATGCCAGTAAGTACCAAATAGAAAATGTTATAGAAAATAAGACATACTTCCCAGAACAATGAAATAAATGCAGTGACTAATTTTTAATCTAACAAGAAATTCCTAAATTCTTGGTGAACCCAATTGGTAAAACTATTTGAGGACATAAAATTCTCAACTCCCTGAAGAAATATGTGGTCTGTTCAGAAAAAGTCCAATCATAGTAACTATAATGAGAATAATTTGCCCAACATTTATGCAACCTGGCAGCCAAGGAAAGGGGGCTGGAATGCACATGTGTGAACAATGATGACTTCGCTGTACTAGTCAGCAGGGGTGGTAGACGTCATTGAGTGAGCATGTGTACTGTGTGGCTATTGCATTCAGAATGTCTGAGCAAGTGGAGCAACAAATCTGCGTCAAATTTTGCAGTAAACGTGAACATTCCTCCACAGACACTAACCTGATGATTCAGATTAACAAACCCTTGCTCATACATCATGTCTCCTGCAGAATTTTTGGTGAAACGTTAATGCACCCAGGTGACTCAGGCCCCCTACAGCCCAGATTTGGTGTTCTTTGACTTCTAGCTTTTCCCAAAACTAAAATTACTTTTGAAAGGGAAGAGTTTTTAGACCATTGATAAGGTTCAGGAAAATACAAGGGGACAGCTGAGGGCAATTGGGAGAACTCTGTGAGGTCCAAGGTGCCTATTTTGAAGGATACTGAGGCATCATTGTTCTATGTGCAATGTTTCTTGTATCTTGTATCTTCTTCAATAAAAGTCTCTATTTTTCATAGTACATGGCTGGATACTTTCAGGACAGTACTTTTAATTCTCAAATGGCTTGAAGATATTAATTTGAAGTATGTGGATTTTCTCCAGATTAATCCATGTTGTCACTGCCCTTCTAATTAAAATTGTAATTGGAGAAATAAATGTCTATGTAGAGCCAAGAGAATTTTGAAAGAGAACAAGAAGAGAATACCTCGCCCAACTACTACAAAGATGTACTTGTAATGAAATCAACCTATAAAATATGTTAATAACATATTATAATTTTCCAGATACAAGTTATAGAAAAACTAGAAATAGATCAATAAATATGATGAGAATTTATATATAGTAGAGATGGCATTATATAATACCCGGGTAAAGAATATTTCATAGATATGATTGAGACAAGGCTCTGTCTTTTTGGAAAAAAAAATAGCGAGGATTCAACTTCAAAACTACTAAAAATCGGCTTTAAATGTGAAGACTAAAACTATAAAGCTGTAATGTCAATAGGAGAAACTGTGAGAAAGAAACTCTTAACCATAAGTTTATAAGACATAATATCAAGACATACCTTTTTGTATGTAAGAATACAAGAGGGGACCCCTAATGAAAACACAAACTATGTTCTGGAGGGCAGGCCCCTTGTAGTACAGGCTTTCCCCGCGAGACCCATGTTGTCTGTTCATGAGAGCATCCCTGAAGGCCTGTAGGAACTACTGAACAGGTGGTGTGGGGACAGGTACTGCTGACCTGGTGGCAGGTGGTGTAATCGGTCCCCTAGGTAGTTCACAGGGATATAAATATGCTATTACAAAGGTGGACATGGCCACAGTCCTGGGACTTTAGCTGCTTGCCCCACAATGCACCCAGATGAGAAAGCAATGATTGCTTTGTTGGAGCAGTTACATGCTGCTTGTGGGTGGCCCTTAGTCATTGAAAGTGATCTGGGGCCTTAATGTAAAAACATAAGTAAAAAAGTGAGAACTGCCAAGAAATATTATTTTTTATAAACTAAAAACAAACATTGAAAACACCATTATATATTTCTCAAGGTGACATAAAAATGTGAGAAAATTATATTTATAGTGAGTAATGGACATGAATGAGAGTGTGAATGTGAGACAAGAAAAACATTCAAAGAAAATTGTACAAACAGAAGTGGTCCTGATGCCAGCCATTATTATTACTAATAGTAATGATTTTTAGAGTTTGAAATATTTATCAATAATCTATTAAGATGCTTTCCTGATTTTGAGAAATCCTCAGTTATTTGAAAGTAAAATTCAACATAGAGTCAAACTTATAATAAAAATAGTTAGCAATCGTGTAAGCCATGTATTGCACTGAGTCAGAAGCAGTTTTATGATAGATTGACTGATAGCTAGATGATAGTTGCTAGCTAGAAGGAATGCGATGCTACACATATATATAATGCCATTATGTACATATTAAAATGCAAGTATGTCAAGTTCACACAGTGTGTAAGCTGAGTAATGCCCTTAAGAAGTTGACATCCTGAGCTTCCGGCCAAGATGGAGGCATAGGTAGTCGCACTGTGCCTCCTCGCGCAACCAAAACTAAGGACAACAAAAATTAAGAAACAAGAAACAACCAGAATAGAGAGAAATGAACTGAATGGAAGTCTGATTATCATACAACCAGACCGGTAAGGAGGGGCGGAGTCGGAGGCCTAAGGAGAGGGGTCAAGGGGTCCCGGCAGGAAAAAGCAGTGACTGGCAGTTGCGGGCACGCAGGGCAAAGACAGCAGTAGGCGGACCCCAGAAGTGCAGGGGCAGCTGACGGACCGGTGGCAGACCCTGGGCCTGGGAGGCAACGAGCAGACCCAGTGTGCCGCAGCCACACATCCGCATGCAGACAAACTAAGTGAAAACAGGCAGCAACACAGACCGCGCAACCCAGGGCCCCAGTGCCCAGAAACAAAGCCTAAGAGCACCCACTGAAAACACCCGTGGGAGCTGAGGCCGGGAGATTCTCTCAGCCTCACAGGAGGCTCCTCGGGGAAACCCACAGAGTCCGAGAAAGTGCACAGGCCCACCCGCCCGGGACCCAGCACCAGAAGGGACCAGTTTGCTTGTGGGAAGCGGCAAAGGGGACTGAAGTCCTAGAGAAAGTGGAGCAGGGGCCATTGTTCCCTTTCAGACCCCGCCCCCACGTACAACTTCACAACCCAGTGACTGGGGTGCCCCGCCCCAGTGAACACCTAAGGCTCCGCTGCCCATATGTAACAGCCACAACCAGACCAAAGGAAAATAAAAAATAAAAAAGATGGCTCAAACAGAATTGAAATCCCCAGAGCCAATTTCTTTAAGTGACCAAGAGATAGCCAACCTATCAGATGCACAGTTCAAAGCACTGGTGATCAGGATGCTCACAGAATTGGTTGACTTTGGTCATAAATTAGATGAACAAATGCAGCTACAATAAGAGAAATGAAGGAAAACGCACAGGGAACCAATAGTGAGGGGAAAAAAACTGGGACTCAAATCAATGGAGTGGACCAGAAGGAAGAAAGGAACAACCAAACAGAAAAGAATGAAGAAACAAGAATTCAAAAAAATGAGGAGAGGCTTAGGGACCTCCAGGACATCTTTAAACGTTCCAACATCCGAATTATAGGGGTATCAGAAGGGGAAGAGGAAAAGCAACAAGTGGAAAAGTTATTTGAACAAATAATAAAGGAGAACTTCCCCAATCTGGCAAGGGAAATAGACTTCCAGGAAGTTGAGGAAGCTCAGAGAGTCCCAAAGAGGTTGGACCCAAGGAGGAACACACCAAGGCACATCATAATTACATTAGCCAAGGTAAAAATGAAGGAGAGAATTCTAGAAGCAGCAAGAGATAAGGGGACAGTTATCTACAAAGGAGTTCCCATCAGAATGTCAGCTGATTTCTCGAAAGAGACCTTGCAGGCAAGAAGGGGCTGGAAAGAAGTATTCCAAGTCCTGAAAGGCAAGGACCTACATCCAAGATTGCTCTATCCAGCAAAACTTTCATTTAGAATGGAAGGGCAGATAAAGTGCTTCTCAGATAAGGCCAAGTTAAAGGAGTTCATCATCACCAAGCCCTTATTATATGAAATGTTAAAGGGACTTATCTAAGAAAAAGAAGATTAAAAATATGAACAGTAAAAAAAGACTTCAAATTCACAGTTAGTAACAACCATACCTAAAACAAAAGCAAACTAAGAAACAATTAGAACAGGAACAGAACCACAGAAATGGAGATCACATGGAGGGTTAGTAAAAGGGAAGAGGGAGGAGGAGAGAGGGGGAAAAGATATAGAGAATAAGTAGCATAGACAATAGGTAGAAAATAGGGGAGAGCAAGAAAATATGGGAAATGTAGAAGATAAAGAACTTATAACACATGGACATGAACTAAAGGGGGGAATGTGGGTGGGAGGGGGTGGGCCAGGTGGAGGGGAGTGAAGGGGGAAAATGGGACAATTGTAATAGCATAATCAATAAAAAAGTAAAAAAAAAGAAGTTGACATCCTAATTATCAAAATCTGTGAATATCACTTTAAAGGACAAACAGGTGAGTATCATATAACAACAGAAGTGAGTAAGTATATTGAGATGGGCTAATTATCCTGGATCATCTAGTGGACCATAGGTAATCACAAGCATCCTTATATGAGAGGTAAAAAGGTCAGAATAGGGAGGAAGATCTGATGACAGAGGAAAAGTTCTAGAGAGATTTGGCAGTTCTACAGAACTTGCTATAAAGAAGGGACCACAGCCACAGAAGGCAGTCATCCTCGGGAAGCTAGAGTATCAAAGCGACTGATTCTCCCTGTCATCCTCCGAACGAGAAGCAGCTCTGCTGTCATCTTAAATTTAACCCTGTAAGACTCATTTTTGACTTTGGATATCCAGAAGTTTAAGAAAATAAACGTGTTATTTAAAACCATTAATTTTGTAGCAATATTTTGAAGCAATGGCAAACAATAGAACTAGGAATTGTCAAAGTCACATTTCAATCTTATTTAACATTCTGTATTTTTTAACTTAACTGTACTTTAACTGTACTTTTTAACTCAAGTAATTGAACAATTTTAGGTGACCTTGTTTAGAATTTTGAAAATATGTTTTTCAAATAAATTCCTCCAAGATCTCTTCATGACACAATTAATTTGTAACAGCCTGTGAAATTGTCCAACCCATGAAACTCCATCACATGGTGGCACAGAAATTAAAATATCTTCTTTAGTATTGACTCAGGCAGCATCTACTTGTTTTCCAGATTGCAACTTTTATATGGATATTTGAATATGTGGTAAGGTCTGATGATGAACCCATATTTGCCTTCCCCAAAAAGGTCTGAAGTAATACCTAAAATTACCTCAGTAACATTGCAGAATCATATATTTATTGAATAAAATGTAAAGAAACAACTAAAGCCTTACTTAAAAAGCATATTTCAGGCTTATTAGCATAACAACACACATCAGATATTAAAACACTACTTGTTGAGTGGAAAATATATGACAAAATCATCTCACAGTGAAATTAATTTAGACAAATTCATGTTTCTATTTCATTTCTATTGCCACATAAATCTTTTATTTCAGTTCATATATAAAAGAGCATGCTGTTATAATTTCAACTATTATGAATTTGAATGATGATTTTTTAAATCTATCATTTGGAGCTTAAAAAAGAGCAATGTAGTTTTACTTGACTCAGTGCTAAGACTTTTATATTTTATTCAATTCATTATTTATCAAGAGAAGTAATAAGAGGGTAAGGATATTTTGAGATATAAGGTAGTTAGAATCCACCAGAAAAGACATTTTGAAGTGGAATTGCTAAATTAGAGATTAAACTGCTTTATTATCCCATAAGGGTTATAAAATAGTAAACTCTGGATTTATGGTCTCTACCAAACAGAAATTTACAAGTTAGCATGTAATTCTATCCACTCTGAGCTATTCATAGTAAATATAAAGTCAACCTATCTACATTTTCTCCAATAATTAAACAATCCTGTGTGAGTCTATCATTTTGATTCATTATCAACTTTTAATTTTTTCTAAGTATTCCTATTTTGATAGGAAATACTTGCAAAGGATTATTATCCTGCACAAAAGCTGTTTTTATTATGGTTTGACACATATTTTTTCCAAGTGCAGTCTGGGTAAATTTTTAAATTACCAAAATTGCCAATTTACTTGGCTCAATTCTCAATACCCATATTTAAAACAATTCAGCATTTTCCTTAACGTAGCCTACAGTTTTGAGTCTTCCTTGCCTTTCTCATTTTTAACCTAAAATACTCACCTCGTCTCCCTTGCTGTGCATTTCAGCCTCTTGGATCTTGGACCTTTAAACTATATTCCTTCCAAGAGTGAGGTATTGAAGTAGTATTCACTTACAGTCAGAAATGCAAGTTAGTCTCTTCTGGTTGTGATCTACAGTGTGTTGGGTGACATAGGGTTGAGAGTTCTCCTTTCTAGTCTGCCAAGTCCATTTTAAATAAAGTTTCTGGTTATCAATTTTCATAAATATAATGTATGTGATATTGCACTTATCCAAGTCTTATATTATGGAACAGTAGGTCAATGTTCTATACTTTAAATGAAAATGCATAAAAACAAAAAAATGCATACATGTTTATTAATATATTAGTCAGTTTAAAGCAATTGAAATGATGTGGAAAACATAAAGAAGTAAAATCACTTGAAATTTCATCCATAGATTAATGATTGTTAACATCTTTATGCTTATTTCATAGACATCTTTCTACACATGCATATGATTCATAAATGGGATAAGATTAGTCATGCAGTTTATGACTTTTAACAAAATATTTGTATTTATATTGATGTAAGATATTATAATAATTAAAATCAAACAGCAATACATAGATTTTAGAAAAAAACAAAAACGAAACAAATCTGTTTCATTTCTTTTTATTTCTTATTTGTCATACCAAGAAGTTCTGCCTTCAATTATTTTATTTATCTCCTTTCTTTTTTTCACTGTAGTTATATCGTATTTTAATTTATATTATAATTTATTTAAATTAATAGTAAGTATTTCAGGTATTCTTAACTTGGTGTCCAAAGGTGCACATGAATTGAACTTAGTACATCTGTGAACTTGGATATAGAAAATACTTCCACTTTCATTTCTGTTAATTTCATCTAAAATGCAGTATTTCCTTAAAATGTGAATGTAGACAAAGAACTCAACATTTTTTGTGATTTTATCATAAGTATTTTTAAAATCACATTTCGTTGTTATCGAGATTTTGAAATATCAACTATGTTTACTATTAGTTACTAGGTTTATGCTGAATCTTATTAATTGAATGAATAAAGAAGCACATACATAATAGTAATATATCTGAAATTCAGTAACTACATTTAAGTATACCTAGTTTCTTCTGCAACATTATCTAGTTCGCGTTCCTCACTTGGAAACATTATTCTGAGAAAAACTTCACCAGACTGCCAAAAACATTCAAGAAACACAAGCGTTAAGACACCTGAATACACTATTACTACATACAATTATACACATTTTCACTGCTAAATGAACTGATAGAATATATTTATGTTTATATTCCTTGCCCTCATTATCCAAAACTAATAATTTCCATAATGTACTACATTTCAAGCCTCTTGGGGATTGTAATTTGTCAAATTGCTTCCTTCTTTTAAGTCTGTGCTACTACTGAACAGGGGCTTTCCCTGTGAAATTCAATAGGACAACCAAAACTGTGTTGTCACCTCTTAGTCCATCTTTTCTTTCTTTCTATTCTTTTTTTTTTCTGTTTAAGGATATATAACACACACAGGTACACATGGTCAATATGAATTAATTACCTTTATTTTAGTTGTATTTTGGGAGGGACAGGAGATTAATGCTTTCTGTCAATCTTCTCTGTTTAATTGTAAGTCATTAGTACTTAACTGTATGCTCCAGGCACTTTACCATGTAATGATGAGCAACATTACCATTTTAATGACTGTTTAAAATTTCATAATGGATGTACCATCATTTACTTAAGCAATCTCTATGGTGCACATTTACGTAGCTTCTAAATAATGCTATTGTAAAAATGATGTGATGAACAAATATACTTGTATATATTTCTTTTAAGAGTCTGCTTATCTCATTGAAATAAATTTCTAAAAATGAACATATAATGGAGACAAGTACACATTTTCTATCTGGACTCATATTAACTCTTCTTACTGCTTACAACCCTGAACAAATTTCTTACCTCCTCTGAGTATGTTTTCTCACATGCCTATAGGAACTATTGTAATAGCATTTCCTTCTTGGGTTGTTGGTGTTGAATGTTTGAGATAATATGCATGCATTTTCTTTCACAAAATAAGCATTTATTAAGCCTGGCTATTATTATTACATATATGGCAGTAATTGGTTAATAATAATAAATATAATGATACATTAACTTGATAATGAAAGTACTGTATTTCCCATATCCACTTTGGCAATGAGAGTTACCCATGCTTCTTTATATTGATATTTGTAGGTTTACAGTTTTTCTTTTGTAAGTTGTTTTTTATCAACTTTGTTCTTTTTTCTATATTTTACCTACATTCTGTTGCTTATTAATATGTGAATGCTTTAATATTTTTCAGTTTTTATTGAGTTCTTTCAAAATTTTAAATGACCTTTTTCTTTTGTCTTATGACTTTAAATTGTTAAATGTTTATTGTTATTTTTATTTTTATTTAAGATTTTAATGTCAATTTATAATAGTTTTCCCTAGTTCAAGATTGAAAAGAGTCTTTACTACTATCTTGTTTTAGTAATTTTACAGTTTTAAATTCTACTTTGAAATTACTGTTTAGCTTGGTATTTCTTTAATTATAAAACATAATTGATGGTAAAAGTTTATTTTACCTCTTATTTCAGATAACAAGGAAAGTTATTGCAATACTAATTGAGAAGTTCAACCTTTATTCCACAGAATAGAAATTATATTTTAATTATATAATGTAGTAAATTTCTCTGTGCTGTACTGTGTTGTGCTGCATTGATTGACATTTGAGGCACAGAATAGGACATGCCTATTCAATTTCCATCACTGTCTTTTGGCATTATTAACTTTATCCCTGTTATGCCCATAGGAAAGGTCATTGTGAGAAAAGATCAGGAGGAAATGAATCATAATAGCTCCATATCAGTAACTATAATCTCATGGTTTTCCCTGTGAATTGACAAGATGTAAGCATGCCATTCACTTCTAGTAAATAAAATGTTGAAAGAAGTTTTGTCTTTTCTGATACGAGAAACTATACAAGAAGAAAGGTTTCTTTCCACCACACCTTCTTTTCTTCACAGTCGGCCATTGTGTAAGGATTTTATATTTGTTATCAAGTGGTGGGCATATAATGATAAGGAAAGTTCAGTATAATTATACACAGGTTTGGGGCTACTGAAAAACTCTAACACTGCTCTTTTGCAGGTATCTTAAGTAAATAATAGAGACCATTAACATTTAAACCACTGTCCATCAAGCATACTACTTCCTGCTACCAAAATAGTCCAGTTGTTTTCTTTCTATGCTGATACCACACTGTTTTAGTTATTAAAAAATACCTCCATATGATTCAATGTCAGATATGAATAATTTCCTACTTCTTAATATTTTGATGTCCTCACTTCTCGTAAGTTATTTATAAATATATTTCTAGGCTACTTAATGGCCTAACAAGATTTTAAGTAATGTATTAAAAACATGAATAGAAATAGAGTGAATGTATTGATTGATTTATAAAAAAGGAATATTATTAGAACATTTAGATTTGCTGATCAGGAATATAATACCATTCTCAATAATTTAAAATTGGCTCTTATGTAAATTAGTAAACTTATATATAATTCCTTCATATAAACTAGGTAAACATATTAAAGTATTTCTTTTGATTTTTATATGATAAGCTTTAATGGGTCACTTGACTTCTTATACAGCTATTGCTTTTTTCTCTTAGGCTTCACAATCATGCAAAAACTGACATTCATTTGTAATAATAATTGTGACCATTCTTTTATGATAGTGTTACCATGGGTAGTTAGCTAATTATTGATGAAAAGGGAGAGCAAAGGGAATTACACATTGCATTTAGTAAACTGGGGGTGTTAGCCTGCTTGCTCCACTAGGAAGTTGCAGTTTCAGTCACACTCCAGGGTACTGCTTCCAAGAAGACTTCATGCTAGAAGCACAGAAAATCTCCCCAGGAGCATTGTTCACTCTCCAGGACTGGATTGTTAGGGGGTACAGTGGGAGATGCTTGACCAAAGCTAGGAGGTGGGCCTATCAAAAACCCACAGAAAGATGGGATATTGGTTGATTCTTTTGAAAATGCACCCCATCCATCCAAAATCCAAGCAAATAAAGAATCTCTCTCTCTCTCTCTCTCTTCCTTGTGACCCACACTCACCCTGTGTGTCCTCATGTCCTCTTTAGTCTGGGAGCACACAAACACGTGGGTCTGGAAGCTACCAGTGTCCACACAGATTGTGTGGTCTCTGAAGGACTAAGCTTAGACATGAAGCAGAAACTCTGGCTTTTATTTGGACTTGCTGAAGACACCATGTGACTTTATCCATGGTGGGATGGAAGGAGATGGGACATTGGAAACTAAGGGTCAGCCTTCCACTCAAATAAACCATGCCACTCCACGAACTCCTGTGCATGGGTCCTTGGAATATTTTCCTTGAGATACTGTGGAAGAGCCTAATTTCCACTGACAAAAATAGTGTGTCATCCTAGTGTGTGAGTGAGTACTACCACATCAATGTTAAATAATAGTGGTGATTGCTCTCTGGTTTTATCCCTGACTTCCAGTGGAATGCTCTGACTGTATCAAGATCAGGCAAAATATTGATAATTGTCCTAAGATTTTTTTATCATTTCATATAATATCATTTTTATAGCTCTTTACATTTTAAAAAATAATTCCTTTGGGATGCTCAAACAAGTCATCTTACATTGATTTATAAAATGTAAATTTATATTAAATAATTTTTCTAAAATTGAACATTCTTGCCTTTCTAAAATTTTAAAATTATACTGTTTTTATCATTTATTTTTTGCTTAACATATTTACTATTTTAATTATTTCTTTATTCTATACAATTGGCTATATTGAATATAAAGTTCACTATATCTTATGATAGTAATAGGAGATATTATTTATATTTACTATCTGAATTTATTTTTTATTCAATAAATAAAATATCCATGCATAATTCTTTTTTCATACCATTTATTGATATTGCATACCATGTGAAATAATTTAAAATTAAATTTTTCAAGGACTGAAATAATTAGAATATGTAAGAGAAAAGTCAGTGGTTGCTTTTTGAAATTGTATTTATTTTTTTGAACAGTTTTAGGTATACAAAATATTGAGCATTAAGCACAAAGTGTTCAATGGTGGTCTGGAAAAAGTCTTACAGACCTAAAATTATACAAGTGTGCATTATACAAGTAAAATTCATGCTATTTTAATGATCTACTACATTCTGAAGAACTTTTCTTATTTTTAAAATAGTGCACTAGGATTAATATGAACTTTTTTTGGAGATGAAACTATCTTGAGAATTGTGACAATTTATCCTTTGAGAAATTAACGCTTTCAATTGATGGCTTTTTGTTTTCTAATACATGAGATTGCCTGCAGTTTTCCACATTACAACTGCATTTATAATATGCTCTTTTTAAATGTATTTTTATAAAATTTATTGGGTGGCATTGGTTAATAAGAGTATATAGGTTTCATACCTACAATTCTATGATGTATCATTTGCATATTGCATTATTTTCCACCATCTAAACTCAAATTTCTTTCTGTCATCATATATTTGACCCCCTTTGCCTTTTACTATACCCTCCTTACTTCTGGTAACCTCCAGATTGTTGTCTGTGTCTATGAGTTCTTGCTTATTTTTCTTGTTTGTACATTTGTCACACTCAGTTTTATGTCCCATGCATGAGGAAATCATATGATTCTTAACTTTTTTGGTCCAGCTTATTTTGCTTAGCATGATATCCTCAAGATTCATCCAATTGGTTGCAAATGGGAGCATTGCATCTTTTCTTCTGGCCAATTAGTATTCCATTTTACACCCCCCCCCCCCCCCCACACACAGTATCTCATTTCACCAGTCATCTCTCAAAGGACACCTCAGTTTCACGCCTTGGCCGCCAGGGACAAGGCAGCAATGAGCACAGGTGCACATTTGTCTTTGTGAAGAAATGTTTTCAATTTTTTGAGCAGATACCTGGAAAAGCATTTCTGGTATCTTTGTGAAATGCTTTGTGACAGTATTCTTAACTTTTGAGTAACCTGTACTCTGTTCTCCATGGTGGCTGTACCCTTCAGTCCCACCAGCAGTGAATGAGGGTTCCTATTTCTCCACAGCCTCTCCAGCACTTGTTCTTACCTGTCCCCTTGATCACAGACATTCTCGCAGGTGCAGAGGCTAACTCACTCAATCTGTTCTTAAAACTTGCAGTCTTTGACTTATTTCAAATTACTTTTACAGTTAATGTGTGCATTATACAAGTAAATGAAAGTATTTTCATGTGTTTGAACATGCAGCATAACTCTTTTTCTTCTTTCTCTGTTTTGTCCTTTTATTTCTCTTGGCAAGTAGCCCTAGCAGTGCTCTGACAATGACTGTGATGGACCTTTTCTACATAGATGACACTGTTTTCCTTGACTTCAAGTCTAAATGGAAGCTTTATAAGAAATAAATACGATTTAATGTGATTTATGCAAAATACTTGTTTTTCATCTGTAAAGGAAGAGGCTGGGCGACACGATATTCTACAGACAGCACCATAATATGACACTTTTCTTTAAAATCAAAATCAGGAAAGAAAATCTGCCCCCTGTACATGAAAAGTATGGCAAAGAGGAAACAATACTTAGTGATTAATGATCTGTTACTTCATACTAAGATTAATTCCATTTAAATTTGTAATGTTCAACAGTCATTCTTTTGTAATACTAATCATTTCAAAATGCTCAAATCATTACCTGGTGATGGATTATAAATACAAGAAATTACAATGGCTCTAGGAAGAAATACATGTTGCTGTGGACAGTCAGAAGGTTCATTCTCTGTAAAATACACCTCTGAACTTGCATCTCAAAGTATTACCTGGCAGGTTTCACTGTGACATTTTCATTTTTCAGAACCTGCTCCCTTAGCACCATCTTGTACTGGACACAATTCTAGTATTTGTAAATCCTGATATACATGTGCGCATACACATATATTTTCATAATCAGATTTTGTTATCTTTGTTCAATTTATTTCTCTTGCCATTACACAACAACCTTTACAACTCTGGGGAAGATCTTAGTCATATTTTCAAATTATTTTCTCAACACTTGAGTGATGCTCAGCTGTCTTTTCAATGAAGTTAATATTCATATCATTTTAAAGTTGCTTATCATACTTGTCTTCCTTATATTGCAAATTCTATTAATTGAACCCACAAAACTGTACACCTGTTTCACAGCAAGACCAATCACTAAAACATCAAGTAGGCAACGAGGAAATAATTTATTTTCAAGAGGCAGCCGAAGGAAGACAGGGAGAAAGCCCATCTCTGTCTCCTTGATCGAGGGTCCAGGGTGTGTTTTTAAGGTGTAAAGGGGAACAGGTTTGCCAAATGCTACTGGGACAGGTTTTAACTGGAGGACCTTGGAACTCCACCATTTACAATAAGGGGTTTTAGCGCTGGATCTTCCTGAACAATGGACCTTTCACCTCTGAAAGAGATCCTGTGTTCAAGTTCCAGTTCCTTTGCTCCTTTGGTTCCATGAGGTGGGACAAGACTGGTTCTGGTTGCAGCTGGAGGTCAGTGCTCTCTGCTCTGCGTGATCTGTGGTTTAGGCCTGTTGTCTGAAAGGCAGCTCAGCATCTTGGTGGAGGCAGGACTAGGTCACATAGAGCTGGTTCTGCAGTAACAATTCCACACTTCTCTCCTCCCTTCTTCTTAGTTCTTCCTCATGCACCATTCACTTCAGATTTGGTGTCACAGAGACCATAGTGAAAACCCCCCAGATGATGCTTGTTGAATGGCCATGTGATTATATCCTAGTTTCTATGGATCTAAACTTCTTCATTCACAAAAAAAGCTGAGCTCTTCTGGAAACGTGTTGACAAAGCGAACATATTCAACGATTATTATCTTCTCTACACACTTCACAAAATGAACACATCTATCTATAAGCTGTCTAATTTATAAATGGAAATATAACAAAGTTATAGACAAGAGGCCATGGTATTAAACACAGTAAGGACAGGATGGATATGTGTCTAAGTGACGTCCATATTTCAGAGCCACAGCGTAAGCTCAGGGTACCTTATAGTCAATGACTTTGGAAACTTACTGTGAAATATTGACATGTGAATTTCTGATACTGGTTATTTATAAGAATATTTTTGATAATACTATGATATCTATAGTATAAGCTTGAACTATGAAACAGAATACATGTATTACATTGGTTAAAAGGTATCTTTTTACCTATTCCAGTTTACTAAATTCTCAGTGGGGTTTCAATATCCTTTTTGAGTTTTTATGCAATATTACTTCAACTTATAGTGACTGTCTTGGTGAAGACAGAGGCTGAACTGAGCCATTAAAAATAAAATCATTATTATTACCTTTAATCTTTCTAACTGTTTTTCCTATATCTTTTCATCTTTGCCCACAAACTGACTCAAAAAACAAACAAAAGGAAACTTTTAAATCATGAGTAACATCATGGCCTCTAGTGTCTTTTGATCTCTTTCTGAGTAAAAGCCGAATTCCTTTCAGTGTATTTAAGGTGATACCAACATTTCATTTGCAACACTTATTGTTCTTACCTCCGAATCTTCTCTCCTTACTATACTTGATTTCAGACACTCTTAAAGAAAACACACAAAATTCTTTTCTTCATAAAATGTACAGCATAGTAAATTAAGGCAAAAATCACTGAAATGAATAAAAACTAAAATAATTTTATATAATATATTGGTTAAGACTATAGGTAAGAATATTAGATTGAATATCTGAAACTTAATTGGAAGTAGATCTCAAGTCTTCTCACGGCTCACACGAAGTGGTAACTATGTGAGGTGCTGGCCGTGTTAATGAACTTGATTGTGGTTACCACTTCACAATATATATGTATATGTAATATCAAATATCACACTGTATGTTTTAAATATATGTTATCTTATCTGTCAATTATCCCTCAATAAAAGTGGAAAATAAAATTAAAAAATTTAGGGAACAGAAAAACTCTTTAAACCGCATTTGAGGAAGTGCTATGTGAGCTAGAGATCTGAAATCGAATGATGGGGATAATTCAACCCATGGCAGAAGCACAGGGTTAACAACAAGTATACAGGTTACAAACTGGCAAAAACTTGAGACAGTAAATGTGTGTCCATATTTTGTTTGTCCTTTAAAAAGTCACATAAAATAAACCTGAAAACCCTCCATTTTAATGCCTTACTGTGCAATTTCAGGTTACTTTATATTTAAGCTAGCCAGCCTCTTATATCCGCAGTAGGAACTTTTAGACTAGGGAGAATAAAAATATCTAAAATTTGCTCAGATATTTATAAATCTGAAGGCTAAATAACGTGTGCAAACCCGAAGTGGGTATCATTGGTCTTGTCGTGGTGTGCATTTCGAGGCGATCGGTGAGTGTGTACCTGAAGCAGACGCATCTGAACTTTTCCAGCTATTTGAATAAGGGGATTTATGCTCCACCATGGTGCTCTTTGTAAGACTTTATATGAATGGACGTATCCAGGACCTCGTTTACAAAAATAGACAGTTGCAGAGCTTCAATACTCCAGGTCAGTGACAGTTTTCTAACAAGTTTGGATACGTGTTCAGAGATGAATAAAAATCTTTATTCTGAGTTGACCTGGTAGCTGAAGTTGAAACATTCATTGTCTATATGAAGGTTTGATATAAACAAACTTAAAGTTAATGAATAATTTCTTATTATAGTTTAAAAAATAAATTACATGTTACATTTAAATTTGAATCAGACAATGAAATAATCCTGATGCATCAATGAAAAACAGGAGAGGTTTACTGAAGAAAATTTGGAGAAAATTTTACTATATGTTAACTCGCTTTCAAAATACTTTTTCTTTTCACAAGCCACAAAATTCAGTCTATAGTATTTACTCTTCACTTTAGTGCCAAAAATATATTGGGAGTTAAATTCAAATTAATGGTTTACCGCAAAATATTTAGAAATAAATCAACAATGAAGGGGGACCCAAAAAACCCTGAAATCGTCTTCTAGATGGCAGTCTCTTGTAGTACAAGCTTTCTCTGTAACATGAGTGTTCTAGGAACCCGTCTGTATCAGTGCACCAGCTGGTGTTGTTGTGAGAGGCTGTGTTAGGCCTCAGTGAACGTTTTTAGAGACTCTTTCAGTGCATTTGTCCATTTCATGATGGGTGATTTATACGTGCACCTGCCCATGTGCTGAGTGTTCAGCAGTTCTTGACCCAAAACAGCATGACCCTTGTGCCCCATCCTCCCTATTCACCTGATCTTGCCCAAAGCAACTTTATTTTGTTTCTCTAGATGAAAGAAGTCCTCAAAAGGAAACTTTTTGACAATGTAGAAGAGGTGAAGCAATAAATGGTAGAAGAATTAAAAGTCATCAATACCAGTGATTCAAAATCTGTTTTGAGCAGTGGAATAAAATGTGTCAATAAGTGTATTACATCAAATGGAGAGTACTTTGAAGTTTAAACATATAAGAATAGGTACACAATTTTTAAATTGTTTTTCAAGTACAAGTATCTCCATTTTCTCCCCTTCAACTCCTCCTGTCCACACCCATCCCCACCTCCTACCCTTGATCTGTCCCCTTTTGGGTTTGTTCATGGGTCCTTTATACATGTTCCTTGATGGCCCTTCCCCTATTTTCCCCATTATCCTTCTCCTCCTCCCCTCTAGTTACCAGCAGTCTGTTCTTTATTTCAATGTCTCTTTATACAAATTCCTTGATGGCCTTTCTCCTGTTTTCCCCAATATCTCTCTCCTCCTCCCTTCTAGTTACCATCAGTCTTCTTTATTTCAGTGTCTCTGGTTATATTTTGCTTGTTGTTTGTTTTGTTGATCAGGTTCCACCTATAGGTGAGATCATATATATGGCATTTGTTTTTCACCGCCTGGCTTATTTCACTTAGCATAATGCTCTCCAGATCTATCCATGCTGTTGTGAAGGGTAGGAGCTCCTTTCTTTCTGCTGCATAGTATTCCGTTGTGTAAATGTACCATAGGTTTTGATCCACTCATTTACAGATGGGCATTTCGGTTGCTTCCAGCTCTTGGCTATTATAAATTGTGCTGCTATGAGCATTGGAGTGCATAGGTTCTTTTGAATTGATGTTTCAGGATTCTTAGGGTATAATCCCAGCAGTGGAATTGCTAGATCAAAAAGCAGTTCCATTTTTAGTTTTTTAATAAATAAATTCTGGGTTTTTGTGTGTCCCCACTTATTTATATTTTAAATTGGTCCTTATTTTTGTGAATGTTTCAAGTCAATGAAATACTATTATTATGAATTACAGTAGGTTAATTTGGAGTGAAGAGACATCCTTATAATGCTGAATGGTTTGATCTGGGCATGACTCTATTTAATGCTCACATACAGTCTGAATGTGCAATAAACTAACAGAATTTTGAATCTTCTACTCACCATATAAAATTCCAGCACTAGAGATTAAACTTCACAGCCCCTGAAATCCAACCTACTGTCCTTGAATCATTAATACAGTTGAAATTATAAAATTTCTTCTAAAATGAGCTGTTCATATTCCTCTGTAAATAGTTGGGGTCCCATCTCTGTGCCCCTTTCACAATGCTGTGAAAGCACCCTGAGCGGCAGCTGTCTGTAAGGGGACTTCAGCCCTTTTCAAGAGTTATGTTTGCGAGGTTTGAGTGGATGCCACATGGCTTGACATCCTCTTCCTGATTATTCACAAATCCATTCTCATCATGAAGTACAGTATGCTAAGCAGTCTTTTAAAAAATCATCTCAGTAAAAGTTTAAAAAATACACACTGTGTCGAATAGGTGTTTACAACTGGTGCTTGCAGGGAGTGGATCCTTTACTTTAAATGCTCCATCTGATATAGTGAAAGGGTATACAGAGCAATGCATAAATGTTTTTGTTCTAAAAACATCCACCTTACACTTATAAATACGTTACTAAAATCAATTTATTAATAAATAATTCCTAACAGAAAGTTCCACATATCAAGCCAGACAGTGAAAGACAAATACCATATGATCTCACCTTTAATAGGAACCTAATCAACAAAACAAACAAACAAGCAAAATATAACTGAAGACACTGAAATTGAGAACAGGCTGACAGTGACCAGAGGGGACAGGGGAGGGAATTTCAGGGAAAGGTGGCAAGGGTTTGCAGGAACAGGTATAAAGGACACATGGACAATAACAACGAGGGTGGATATGGGAGGGAGGAGGGAAGGGCAAGGGGGACTGGGATAGGGGGAAAGGGCAGAAAACTGTACTTGAACAACAATTAAAATAAAAAATAAAAAAAGAAAGTTCCACATATCAGTTCTCATGTGCCAACTAATTTAAGCCTAAAGAGTTATCACCATTAATTTATTTGTCTGTCCCTTAGAACAGGTGCTATTATTAGATATACTCTTTTTATTCTATCCCACAACACTATTCTAACTGGAATGTTAGAAACTCTTTGTATTTTTATGTTAAAAATAAAATCAGATGGGTAAGTTCTTAAACAAAATGGAAAACTGAATGGTTAGCAGATATTTCAGGATTCCAAGAAATTGACTTCAGTTCCATGTTAAGAATACAGTTCCTTTTGCCTCAGCTCCTTAAGTGTTAAAAACTGGCTCTTGCCTTCTGATAACTTGTTTTTAGATATTTTTATTTTTCATGATAATACTGTTAGAAAGTTATTTGTATGTCTTGTAATATGATGGAGAAGGTACTGGTCTCACAGGTCAAAGACTTTAATTTTCTTCTCTTTCTGTTAGCACTTATGAGTTCATAGGCCAGCTATTTTCAATTAAACACTTTTAGAGAATTAAAACATTGGAAAAAATGTTAAAATGTTGTGAAGAAATTAAAAATTAGGCAAAATAATGACAGCACATCTTTTTCTGTTCAAAGTAAATCATTGCTTAATACGCCCATTCAAAATTTATTTCATTTTCAAGGGAAAATGCATTTGATTCATTTATTATTTATCAGTAATTTTGAACCAAACTCTCCAAAGAAACATGACACCTTGCAGATTTTTGTCTGGTAGACAGAAAAATTATTTCTGTGCAGCACCTCTGATAATCCAAAAGTTAGTTTTCATTGCTTTATAATTCTGTTAACCAGTTTTATATATAATTTATTAATCTCTTTCTAGAATTCTTTTTTCCATGCTTATACATAGTTCTTTTGAATTAAATTTACCATCATGCACCCTCTCTCATTCTTTAATTAGCTAAATGTGGCATGTGATCATCCTATATCAGAGTAATATTTATAAGATATTGGACTATGTACCTTGATTAAACTCTCAATAAATCTGCAGACGTCCATAGAAAGAATGTTTCCTTACCATCATTTGTAGGTCTAGTATTTTGTTGTTATTGTTGTTTCTTACCAATTCCAAATTGTGAGGAGGTTTTTATTTCTTTTTGACCATAAGAAATTTTACTTAAAACACACATTTAAAACAGAATTCTATGCATTTATGGATCATTCAGACTGAGGAGAATATTTGTTTCCTGATCCTGATTTCCATGAAGACAGATTTTTCTCTAAAACATTGCAGCTCTCTCCTCTCCATACTCATGCCCATGAGGAAGTGGAGTGACATTCCTGATTGACAGGTTTGGAGAAAGGTAACTACCGATGCTCAGTTTACCCTCATTTTCTTTGGGGCTGGCTGCCCACAGAGAGCACACTTGTTGCCACTCTTGTTGTTTGTCACCACATGGAAAGCAGCTAACTTGTACATTTGTCTTCTTTCTGTAGCTGGGACTTTAACTGCAATCAAGGGAGTATTCTGGCCTTCACCTGCTACTTCTTCTTCATGCATTCTTTAATTGTCGGAGTTCTGACAGAAGAGTTGTTGATCCTACTGGATGACCCCTCCAGGTTCTCAAGCAGTCTCTAATAGTGAAAGCATAAACCATTACTTCCCAGGTAAATGAACAAGGTAACTGTCACAGTATTCTCATTCAACTATGTTGTCATAAGTCTCAGAATTCATTGCCTTAGTTGTTCTTCAGGGAACCAAATCAAATTAAACTCAGTGGGTATTAAAATTATGTTATATCTATAAGAAATAATTATGTCATGGATATTTCTTTTGAAAATGAGATAAGATTAAAAATTCTGAAAATATTAAAACTCTTTGTGACATCACCCTTTACTTGAGATTTTGACCCAATATTTACTATAAAAATCACTGATCCAAGGTTCATCAAAATTTCACAAGCAATTCAAAATCAGCACATTCCTATGTCGTCTAGAGTTCAACTATGACCAGAGCAAAAATATTTTTTAAAGTCCTATAGAGATTTTAAACAAAATGGAACACTGAATGGTTAGCAGCTATCAATTTTCTGCTCATTTTCAAATTAAGCAGAAAATGAGGTTATAATTAGGCCACCCAAGACTATAGAGCTATTGGCAGGCTGAATGTTTTCTTCCAGTAAATGAAGTTTTGCAAAATGTTATCAATAGCCCCTAAAAGAACAGTTTAAGCCCTAAATATGCCCAGATATATTTATCAGTCACATTGTATATACCTTCCACCCATTCTAGAGTAACAGAAGTCCCATAAATTATAATAATAGCATATTACAATAATACAATTTAATAAGAGCACATATTATTGAGGGTTAACCATATGGCAGATCCTAGACTAGCACTCAAGAATAATTATTTTTTATTTTTTTTACTTTTTATAATAACTTTATGCAACAAACTCTGTTATTATCTCTATTTTAAAGATGTATATCTTAGGAAATAGAGAAGTTTAGTAACTGTCCAAAGATAAACAGATTTAAAGGGCTACACAGGTTCTAAATCCATGTATGTCTAAATCCAAAACGTGAACACCTAAGAATGACACGAGGATGCTTCTTTTGTATGGGTTTGGCTAACATCCTAGAGTCACCAACATCTGCAGGAAATCATGACAATTCATTACCCTTTCCCAGTAGTTGCTGGGGGGTCCAAAATGTGCAACTGGAAAACACCATGGCCAATCAATTCTGTGGGGAGCAAATTTTGACCAATGAAGGACTTGAGATAGAAGCAAACTAGCAGATAAATTCTCCCTTTTCTTTTATCTAGTATCTCTAAAGATACCCATTTTGAGCTTCTGGGCTATTTCCATCATGGCTATTATGAATAAAAATAAGGATGGGTGTGTCTTGTTATAAGGCTGCTTTCATTTATTTTGGGTAGAAAACTAATACTTCTTGTTCTATAATTGTATTTAATACAACTTTTTGACAGTTTGAAAAAAAATTTAAGTTCTCTCTCCAAGAAAATAAATTTAACATATATAACAGCAAAGAGGTGTGCTGCTTGTTTGGTTTTCCAGAAAAATCCTGCCATTAAGGTGCAGCTGCTAGTGAGCTAACAGACTCCATCTGCTAGTGCCTTCAGGGTCCTTTTTCTTTTCTGTTTTCAAGCTGGAGCCATGCTGCTTTTAGACGGCCCCACCCGATGACTAAGCAGAGTGAAGCCTTTAACCTGCCTTAGCTGCCCAGTGCAGGAGTCATCTCCCGGGCAGACTGCTCCATACCTCCATGCAAGGTTCCATGTGGCTATGGCTGAGCTGCACCATGGACCGAGTGTTTCTCTGCCAACCCTGCTTTCTCCTTCCTCTCTCCTTCTCTGTTTACCAGGTTCCCGTGGCAAACTGAATGCTTTCATGCACCACTATTCATACCCCACTACCTTTTATCTTCTGTAAGTTTTAGATTGTATTCTAAAAATAAATCATACTATCCCAACTTCTCAGTGTCTTCCTACTGGAGGATGCAACTGGTACAACATATGTCAATAAATTGAAACTCTCTTATGAAATTATTTTTTACTCTTTGACAAATGTATTAAATGTCATTCACATGCACTAAAGAGATCACAAGATTAAAGAAAGTATTCCAATGTTTTCCATTCCATTGATCAAAACACTTTATTCCTTTTTACTTTATTTTGCAACATAAACAAATAAAGCAATTGTTTTTGTCCATCTGGGCTGTTGTAACTAACTAAAATAAACTGTTGGCTTATAAACAATAGAAATGTGTCTTTTTACAGTCAAGATTAGGGTGCCAGTAGGTAAGGTGTCTGGCGAGGACCCACATTCTGGTTCACATATAGCTGTGTTTTCACTGTGTCTTCACATGGTGGGCAGAAGAGATGAGGGAGCTCTCTGGGTTCTCGGCAGTGAAAGCACTAATCTCATTCATGAGGGCTCTTCCCCCATGGTGGAATCAGCTCCAGAAGTCCCCACTTCCAAGCACCATCACACTGGAGGTGAGGCTTCTGCATATGGATTTTGGGGGCACGAACATTCAATCTCCAGCTGTACTGTTGCATGCTAATTAAAAATATTCTGATTCTAAATAACTGTCATATTATTACAGAACAGGGACAAGGGGGTACGATATAATATTACCAAAGGGACCCCCACTAGGTTCTCTTGTCTGCTGCCAGAGGAAAGACATCTCTCAATGCCAGAGATTTGTGAAAAGAAAAGGAAATGTTTATTTAAAGCTATACAGACTTAAACTAGTGACCTAATGTCTTCATTAAAATATCAAAATCCTTTAGGATACTCACAGACAGACAGACACACACACATACACACATACACACAGTACTTCCTTCTCCCTCTGTCCTAATCTGGGGTACCGTATATCAGGAAAAGAAGTAGATTCAGGCTCCCAACACCATCAGCTGTGTCATCAGCCAGGATTAAGCCGAGTGGTTCTCCTCTGCAAAGCTGTGGGGGTCTCCACCTGGCCAGAGCCGGGTTCTCCCTCCACCAAGGCTGCATGGTTCTGTCTGCACTGCCACAGCCGCATGATCCTCTCCTCAATGCCTGCCACATCTGGGTTTAAATCCCCCGCTCCAGTTTTCCTCTGCAGCCTCATTTCTGACTCCTCCCACAATTGGTTACACGTGCCAACATTCCTGTATCCTTTCAGCTTTACTGGGATGCCAACGTGAGTTTGGGCACGTGTGGCCCCATGCCATGGAGCCAATCATCTCCAAGCTCTCATGCAAGGGGGAACTGTAACCAGGGAGAGTTGCCCCACAGTTACATCTTGGGTGGAAGTCACTTCTATCCCCCGGCTCAAAGCATGGGCACAGCTATTTAACATATCTATGCAACCAGTTAAAGATGATAGTTACGTTAAATGACCATTCCAGAGGTTAGCTGCAAAGCTGTTGGTGTACAAATCAGCTCTGCGTGTTTCCGCTCCACGTGTCCCTTCCCCCAACTCACACCTGTGGGGGGAAGGGGTGAGGACAACCTATATATCTTTATAATGTTTCCTAGACACCTTGAGTTCTGGACCCCATTCCAAATCCCTATTTGGGGACCGCCTCTTGGCTGCAACCTGTGTCAATATAAAAACAAAACAAATAAAAGTGATCATATAGCACGCGAATTCATTTCCTTTGACTTTGTTGCATGTGGTTGGCATCATGTTACTTTTTAAAAATCTGCTTAGCAAAATTTTCTTTAAACAAAAGTGAAGTTGAATCACAATTACATTGATAGACTAACAGTACAGGGCTTTTGTGTGTGTGTGTGTGTGTGTATCTGATTAATAGGGTCTGCAAGAAAAACATGTCTGAATATTTTCCACTTTTTCCTTTTTTCAAAACAGCAACTTTTCAGAACTTTTAAAATCGTTTGTTTTCTCATTTTCCTCCTTTACAATGGAGGTCATTTTTCCCATGTGTGAAAAGTGACCATGGGGAAAAATAATAATAAAATATAAGGAAAAATAAGGTAAACATTCCCCATATTTTTGCTCCTGAGAAACGTGTGCTGGCATCCTTATCTTATTTCTTGTAGGTATTGACCTGTCCTATTGCTTAGAATTCTGAAGCCTGCAGTTTGGGTTTTACAAGGTAATAAACTCAGTAATAATCTGATTAACCTTATAACAAAATGCTTAGTGACCCCTAAAAACCAGCATTTTGGGCTTAAAATAAGGTCATTAACAGGGAAAGATTTCCACTTATTTATAGAATCTGATACATGCCTGCAAAATCCTATCAGTTACAGTTTGTAGAGGGTGAGAAGAATCAATATTTTAAAGTTTTAGAATAAAGTAGTCATAAAATTCCCTAAATCTGGTCTGTGGACAGAAGGATAAATTAGGTCATTAAATAAAGTTTCAAACTATGTTATTATCAACTACTTCAGAAATTTCTAACTTTCTATGAAATAGTTCATAGGGGCTATGAAATAGTTGGTGTCAGCAATGGGTCCATAGCCGATAACTGCTGGTGTTCACTGACATGAGACGTGAAGATCTGCATACTTTCAGGTCGATCCCACACGCCTTTTTCTGAATCACACCCTCTGCTTAATTTTGTTTCCTCCAGGCACCGACCATTAGTGAAACCATCTGATAATGTTCTGCCCAAGACTTCATGTATTCTTTACCCCAGATCCTCTAGCGTTTCATGCCAAGAAGAAAACCAATTGTCCTTCTCTGCCTAACTGAAGGAATCTTCCTCATCACTGTCTTTTAGGACCACACTAAGTGGGGCTGTCATACGATGTAATGTCTTGCACAAAATATTGAGCAGACCTGTCTATGAACCAGAACCCATTTTTGTCTCCTTCCTTTCATTAGCTTGTCAAATTCAGTCTGAGGCAATGGGAGTGAGCTGTGAGAGAGGCAGTATTGCCTGAGAGATAAGTGAACTGGAATTCCGAACCACCTTTTATAGTCTGCCCTCTGAATCGGCCCAGGCCCTGTATATCAGTTTCACAGAATAGTAGATTGCTGTTGAATTGTCCTAACCTTAAGACTTGATTCCTCTGACAAAACCAACCTCCTGATGGGCAATTAATTACACAGTCACTTATCTCCCATGCTCAGGCATTTCGTCTCTACTGGGTGTGAGTATCATGCCAAGAACTGCTTTTCAAACAAGGAGTAATTTTAGCCACAGACAGCACAGCATTTCTCCAGAACCAAGAACTGTCCTTTGGGGCTTCCCAAAACACAATATACTGTATTAAATCAACCAATACATCTAAACATCACTGAATTTAATAGTTCATGTAGCCCAAGGTGCAGGCAGCTTAACCAAAGCCTGGACCTGTGGCAGAGTCTGCTCTTATTCTCTTCCTCTCTCAAAGCTGGCAACTTGCTGAGTCTTCAGACAGGAGTCAAAGAAGTTTCCCAAATGTTGTGTATATTCTCTCCTAAATGCACCCCCACACCTCCCCACAAAGAAAGCCCAGTGAGTGTTGTGCCACATTTTTAGTGTTGTTCATTACTTTCACCTACCAGGATGTCTTGCTGTACCCCAAATTTTAACCCTAAAACCTGCACTGATGTGTCATGCCCTTGAGATGTATAGGGTTTATCTCTCACCTTCATATTCACGTGTCTAGGGCATTTGGGGTGCTTGCTGCTCCCACTTAAGCACATCTAATTAGCATTCCACATTCAGTGTAGTGGACTGCCTGAGCATACTGTGAAATACTAGGAAAATCAAGGATTCTTGTGACTATTGTTATACTGTGAATGTTAACAGCTCTGTGGCAGACAGTGACTGTGAACTGCTTTAATCTGCTTTCCTGATTCATATTTAAAAGCATTGCTCGTATAAAATACTGGAGGCTATGTTGATCTAGTCTCGGAAAACACTGTGTTTGGCACAGCAGCTGAGGTTCATGTAACCTCAGTCCACTGCCATCCACTATATTCCATCTGTATATTGTGTACTTTGGGATTATATTCTGGACATATAATATCAAACTGTGGAGATTCCAAATCTCATTTTTTTATATGCAATTGACTGTTCGTTTTAGCAGATAACTTTAGATTTGAATTGGAAACTCTGTTTTGGGGCAGGAATTCAGCCTCAGTTAGATTTTTTTTTTTTCACCTGGGTCACTTTCATTCTATTCTGCATATTCATGGTTTGGGAATTTGTCAGGACATGGGCAAGCATAGATAGAGGATTTATTTTTCCAGCTTTTATCTTTCCAGGACACCCCGGTTCTCTTCAGCATTCATAGTGTACTAGTTACTATTTTCTGATACTCCAGACTAGGTATCTGAAGGTTTTTCCACCTTCATACTTGCCATGCAAACTTCACTTATCCTTAGGCTAAAAGCCATGGACTCAAGGACTTCCTCGTATACCTCTGTCTCACCTCCTCCCAGCAAGTACGCCCTCTTCACCAAGCTCTGCCTGCCTTTGACCGTCATCTAGCATGCTAAATAGAGCAGCTCAATCTCAGTTGAGATTTTTTGACTCCAGTTGAGTCTTTTTGAGTTTGTTTGTTTGTTTATAAAGAGGTCTGGAGTTTGTCAAACAAAAAGGAG
>PVIA01009053.1:0-65003 GCA_004024845.1 Tonatia bakeri | reverse complement strand
TGTAGCTTTTATTTCTTTTTCTTGCTTCCTGCACCAGCTAGGACTTTAGTAAAATGTTAAGGGGAAGTGGTATTAGCTGGTATCTTTGTCTAACTCCTGACCTCAGAAATTACTTCACCATTCATAGGATCCTTGTAGGTTTTTTGTAGATGCTGTGCCCTTTATCACATTAAGCTCCTTAATTCTAAACTCACCAGAGATTGTTGTCGGGAATGAATGTTGAATTATTTGAAAGAACATTTTTTTCCAACTATTAAGACGATCATTTGGTTTTTCTTTTTAATTTTGATAGTGTGAAATATATTAATTGATTTTTAAAAAATATACAAGTGACTTTGCATTCCTGAAATAAACCAAACTGAGCTTATTTAGTTATTTTCTGGATTTGGTTTTTAAAATGTTTTTCAAGATTTGCTTTTGTGCTCAAAAGTGGGTTTGATGTATAATTTTCTCTTTTATAATATACTTATCAAAAGGAGTTAAGGGAGAGGACATTGCCTCTTGTTATGTTTTCTGGAATATTTTAATTTTTGAAAATTAAAGTATAATTGACATACATTGTTTCAGGTGTTTTAGGTGTTCATATATGAGTTTTAGGTGTACAGCATAGTTATTTAACATTTATATTCCTTACAAAGTGATAGTGAAAATTTAGTAATCATGTGTTAATTCTCTGGAATATTTTATTTAACGTTGGCATTATCATTTTCTTAAATGTTTGGGAAAAATTGACCAGCAAAGCCATCTGGAATTTTCTTTGTGGTAAGGTTTCTAATTATTGATTAAATTAATTTACTAATTGTAGGATTATTCCTATCTTTTTGTGTGAGTTTGGTTTCCCTAGTAATTTATTTCATGAGACTATTTAAATTGATGTTGTTTATGCAGTTGTTCATAACATATTTATTGGTTTTGTAATGTCAGTAGAATCTGCATTGATGTCCCCTTTTTCATTTCTGACTTTGGTTGGTTGGTCGGTTGGTCATTCATTCATTCATTCGTTTGTTTGTTTTAATCAGCCAGGTGTTAGTAGTGTTTTTTCTCTATTCCCATCCTTCTATCGACTCGCCCCCACCCCCAACTCCCTGCAACCATCAGCTTGTTCTTTACACCTGTGGGTCTGTTTTGTTTAATCATCTGGGTTTTTTAGGTTCCCCGTATAAGGGAGATCATACAGTATTTATCTTTCCCTGACTTATTTCACATAGCACGTATCCTCTAGGTCCACCGTGTTGTCACAGCGAGATTTCATTCTTTTATGGGCGAATGATGTTTTGTTGTATATACGGACAGCGTGTCTTCTTTATCCCCGTTCGTCTGTCGATGGACATTTGGTTTCTTCCATATTTTGACTATTACTTGTAATGCTGCAATGAACAGAGGGTTGCATATATCTGTTTTTAAATTGAATTTATTGGGGTGCCTTTGGTTAATAAAATTAAATAGTTTTTAGGTATTCAGTTTTATAATAAATTATCTGTATGTTGTGTGTTCACCACCCCATGTCAAGTCTGTTCCACCACCATTCATTCTCCCCCTTGCCCCTCTTCTGCCTCCTTCCACCAGCGTTCCCTCAGGTAGTCACCATACTCTTGTCTGTGCGTCTGTTTTGTTTATTTATTTATTTAATCTTGCTGAATCCCTCCACCTTTTTCACCCAGCCCCCCAATCCCTCTGCATCTATCCGTTTGTTCTCTGACTCTGTAAGTCTATTTCTGTTTTGTGTTTTCATTTTCTTCAGATAAATACCCAGAAGTTGAATTGTGGAATCATAGGGCAGCTCCATTTTTTCGAAACATTAAATTGATTGGGGTGAATTGGATAAGAACAGTATATAAGTTTCATGTGTGCATCATCCGTATCTTGCATTGTGTGTTCACGACTCAAAGTCTTATCTCCCTGTGTTGCCGTACATTTGACCCCTCTTACCCTCCCTCCTCACTCCCGCCCACCTTCTATTTTTAATTTTTTGAGGAAGCACTGTACTGTTTTCCATAGTGGCTGCACTTACTTGCATTTGCACCAACAGTGCAGGAGGGTTCCCGTTTCTCCACATCCTGGCCAGCTCTTGTTGTTTGTTGGTTTATTGCTGATAGCCGTATTGACCAGCGTGAGGTGATAGCTCATTGTGGTTTTAATTTGCATTTCCCTGATTAGTGATGTTGAGCATCTTTTCCTGTGTTGGCCATCTATACGTCTTTGGAGAAATTTCTGTTCAGAACCTCTGCCCATTTTTTAATCAGAGATTAGTGTGTGTGTTTCCTGAGGTCTTCATATATTTTGGACATTAACCTCTTATCTGATGTGTTATTGGCAAGTACCATCTCCTATTTGATAGGTTGTTTTGTGGCTAGTTTCCTTCACTCCACAGAAGCATTTTAGTTTGATGTAGTCCCATTTGTTTACTTTTTCTTTTGTTGCCCTTGCCTGAGGAGACATATCCAAAAAGTTATTAAGAGCTGTGTCAAAGAGTTTACTACCTGTTTTCTTGTATGTTTTTAAGGTCTCAGGTCTTATGTTTAAGGCTTTAATCCATTTTCAAGTGTATATGGTGTAAGAAAGTGGTCCAGTTTCATTTACCTTGCATATACTTGTCCAGATTTCCTAATACTGCTAATTGAAGAGGCTGTTTATCCTATCCCATTGCATATCTTTGCCTCCTCGTGGTCAAATAATTGATCACATAAGCAAGGATTTATTTCTGAGCTCTCTATTCTAGTCAACTGATCTGCATATCTGTATTTTTTAAAGATTGTATTTATTTATTTTTATAGAGGGGAAGAAAGGAGAGAAACATAATTGTGTAGTTACCTTTTGTGTGCTCCCCTCCAGGGACCCAGCCCAAAACCCAGGAGTGTGTTCTAGAGTGGGTATTGAACCAACAACCCTTTGGTTCACAGGCTGACACTCAATCCGCTGAGCCACACCAGCCAGGGCGTTTTGATCTTTTCTTAAATAAATCCCCTTAACATTTCATATAATAGGGCTTGGTGATGATGCACTCCTTTAGCTTTTTCTTGTCTGGGAAGCAGTTTATCTGCCCTTCCATTTTAAATGAGACCTTTGCTGTATAAAGTAATCTCGAATGTAGGTCCGTGCCTTTCATGACTTGGAATACTTCTTTCCAGTCCCTTCTTGCCTGTGAGGTCTCTTTTGAGAAATCAGCTGACAGTCTGATGGGAACTCCTTTGTAGGTAACTGTCTCCTTTTCTCTTGCTGCTTCTAAGATTCTCTCCTTATCTTTAATCTGGGGTAATTTACTTATGATGTGTCTTGGTGTTCCTCTTTAGGTCCAACTTCTTTGGGACTCTCTGAGCTTCTTGGACTTGCATGTCTATTTTCTTTGCCAGTTTGGGAAAATTTTTCTTCATTAATTTTTCAAATAAGTTTTCAGTTTCTTGCTCTTCCTTGTCTCCTTCTGGCACCCCTGTGATTTGGATGTTGGAATGATTAAAGTTGTCCCAGAGGTGCCTAAGCCTCTCCTCATTTGTTTTGAATTCTTGTTTCTTCATTCTGTTCTGGTTAATGTTTTATTTTTTTCCTTTTGTTCCAAATTGTTGATTTGAGTCTTGGTTTCCTTCCCTTCACTGTTGGTTCCCTGTATATTTTTCTTTATTTCACTTTGTATAGCCTTCACTTCTTCCTTTATTTTGTGTCCATAATCAACCATTTCTGTGAGCATCCTGATTACCAGTGTTTTGCTCCCCCTCCATGTTTTAGGTTTTTGATGTCATTTTAGGTCTTTTTGTACTGTGTCTCTCCTAAATACCTATTGTAGTTTTGAGTTGAGTTTGATGCGTCATTCTTTTAATATCCATGGTCATTTTTTAAATGCCTAATTTCTTGTACTTATTAAATATTTGGTTTTACCTGTGAGATTTTTCTCATATTCCCTTATGGTTATGGCCTTTTTTTTTCCTGCTTATAGAAGGCCCCTTAACATTTTTTGTAAATCTGGTTTAAAGATGATGAACTCCTTTAGTTTGTGCTTGGGTGGAAACCATCTGTCCTCAACCCTGAGTGGTGACGTTACTGGGTTAAGTACTGTAGGTTGTCTGTGCCTTTCCTCCCGTACTTTATAGATGTTTTGCCCCTCCTTTCTGACCTGAAAAGTTGCTGCTGAGAAATGAGGTGATAGCCTGATGGGGTTTCTTTGTGTGTAACTCATTGTTTTCTCTTGCCTACTTCAAGATGGTCTCTTTATCTTTGACCATTGTCTTTTTAAACACAATGTGTCTTGGTGTGGATCTCTTTGGGTTCATCTTGTTTAGAACTCTCTATTTCTGGGATCTCAATGTCTGTTTCCTTTCACAGGTGAGGAAAGTTTTCAGCCATTACTTTAAGTAAAATTTATGTTTCTCTCTTCTCCCTTTGGGGTCCTTGTAATGTGAATATTTGAGTGTCTGCTGTTATCCCAGAGGTTGTTGTTTTTAAATTCTTTTTTTGTTGTTGTCGTTCTGATTGGTTGAATTTCATTAGTCCATCTTCCAGGTTGTTAATCCATTCTTCTGTGGTAGCACATCTGCTCTTGATTTCTTTGTATAATATGTTTTTCATTTCAGTTGTGTTCTTCAGGTCTGCTTAGTTGTTTTTTTTTTTAAGGTCCACTCCTTTTTTTATTACACTTTCTAAGTTCTTGTATTCTACTTTCTGGTATGGTGAGCATTCTGATGATCATTTCCTTGAATTCTTTATTAGGGAAATTATTTTTCTCCATTTCTTTATGGTTTTGTCTGGAATTTTTCTTTTTCCTTTGAGAGATTCTTCCGTCTTTTCATATGTTGACTGTCTTTGTTTGTCAGTGAATTACACAAAACGGCTCTCTCTCCAAGTCTTGAAAAAGTGGCCTTATGGAGAAGCGGCCTCTGTGTAGGCTCTGTGTGCCTGGTGGTTTTAGCAGGCCAGTAGGATCTGAAGGGCGGCTGAAGGTGTCAAGGGCACTGGCCTGCTAACAGGTGCAGCTCTGGATGGCAAAGCCAGGCGCATGTATCAATGCCCTGTTGTTTTTGCTTGCTCCCTTTGGCCTGCATTGGGCTTGGGCTACGTGTCTGGGAATGTGCTCTAATGGCTCTGCAGGCAGGCCAGAGCCCCAGGCCCTACTCACCCGGCGGAGGCGGAGGCGGAGGTGAAGGCGGATGTAAATTGCTTTTAACCCTGGAGTGTTCACACAGTGCTGGAGAGCTCTTGTGGCTCCTCAGCCTTCTCTAAATAGTCCGTCTTGTACAGGAAGTGGTCTTGTGTAGAAGTGACCTCCACATAGGCTTTATGTGCCTGGTAATTTTGGGAAGCCAATTGGAGCAGAACAGGTTTTTATGGTGCCTGTGGCCCCGCCTTTCCATGCTGGGGTGGCTCCCAGCAGGGGGCCCAGGACCTTGTTCCTGTGTGTTCCCTTTGTTTGGAGCCGGAAGGTTCCAGGCAGCATGGCTGGGAGTGCCCTGCAGCTGATCTTGCATGTAGGCCGAAGCACCCAAGTAGAGCTCCTGCCAGCACTGTCTAGAGGGGGCATACACAGTGGTGCTCCGGAGCCTCGAGCAGCTCCCAGTGTCCGCCTCCTCTGGTCTCTTGTTTGTTGTGCAGAAGCTGTTCATTCAGCCTTCAGTTTGTTTCGTAGGAGTCGTGCTGCCCACATTCATGGGTATTTCAGTTTGCTCACGGGAGGGGGTGAGTTGTGCATCTACCTGTGCTGCCGCCATCTTGGCCCTCCTAATAGTCTTTTTAAATAATCAACTTTGGATTTGTTGATCCTCTGTATTTTATGTTTATTTTACATTTTATTGCTTTCTGCACATTATTTCCTCCTTTCTACTATTCATGGGTTTATATGTTCTATTTCTAAAAATTTGAGATGACTGATTTCAATTTTTTTCCAGACTATCTTTTTTTATAATGTATTTCCCTAAAACTATACATTTTCTTTTGTACAGGGTTTGAGTTGCAGTTCACAAATTGTTTTGAGCTTTCTATTTAACTTATTTCTAATTAATTAATTAATTTGATTAATTGATTTAAAAATTCTGTTATAATTGACATAGAGCATTTTTTAAATTTAAGGTGTACGTTGTATTGATTTGATACATTTATATGTTGCAATATGTTCACCACTGTGATGTTTGCTAGGGCCCAGTCAGTTTCCATAATTATTTTTTTGTAGCTAGAACAATTAAGAACTAGCCTCTTAACAATTTTGACATTTATAATATAATGTGCTGTGCTTTAAATCTCAAGAAACTTATCGACTAGTTACAAATGTAAATTCTTAAGCAACACCCGAGTTTTTATATGCGCACGCGTGTGTATTCTCTTTGTTCATGAATCTGTTTCTATTTTGTTTGTTCACTGACTTGGCTGTTTGGAGTCCACCTAAGTGAAATCATATGCTGTTTATCTCTCTGTCAGTGTTGCCACTTACAAGTGTTGCTACCACAGCTGTTTTTTATTTCCATTTTCATGAAATACCTATTTCTACTCCTTTACTTTCAGTCTGGGTAGATTTTTGTTTTGAAGTTGGGGACTTGTAGACAGCATGTGTACGGGTCTTGTTTTCTTATCCATTCAGCTACCCTATGTCTTTTGATTAGCACTTTTAAGCCATTTACATTTAAAGTGAGTATTGATAGGTATGTGTTTATTGCCATTTTATTCTTTTAGCTATGTTTCTCTTTTTGTTCCCCCCCCCCCCCCCCGCCCTTCTTAAAGCAGGCCCTTTAACATTTCTTGTAATACCAGTTTGGTGGTAAGGAACTCCTTTACCTTATTTTGGTCTGGGAAGCTCTTTATCTGTCCCTCGATTCCAAATGCTAGCTTTGTTGGGTAATGTAGTCTTGGTTGCAGGTCCTTGCTTTTCATCACTTTGACTGTCTCATGGCAGTCCACTATGGCCCCCAGGGTTTCTGGTGAGGACTCTGCCGACAGTCTTACAGGAGCTCCCTTGTAGGTAACTAACTAACTTTCTTTTTTTTTTTTGACCTGTCTTATTTATTTATATATCGGCCTTGCTGCTTTTAAGATCCTCTCTTTGCCTTTAACCTTTGCCATTTTAATTGTGGTGTGTCTTGGTGTGGGCCGCTTTGGGACTGTGCTTCCTGGGCTGTGTGTCGTTTTCCGCCCCCGGGTTAGGGAAGTCCGCAGCCTTTATCTTCAGATAGGTTCTTGATCCCTTGCCCCCCCCCCTTTGGTATCCCTTGCCATGGGTGATGGGTTCCTTCATGCTGTCCCAAATGTCCTTTAAAGTATCCTAATTTTTAAAATTCTTTTTTTTCTTTTTGCTGTTCTGATTGGGTGTACTTTTTTAACTTGTCTTACAAATCCCTGATTTGATCCTGTGCTCCATCCAACCTACTGTTTATTCCTCTGGTGTTTTCTTCATTTCAGATAATGTCATTTTCATTTTGACTGGTTCTTTTTTATGGTTTCTATGTCCTTTCTTATGTTGTTGCAGTTCTCACCGAGTTCCTTGAAAATTCTTATAACTGTTCTTTTGAACTGTATGTCTAGTAGATTGCTTGCCTCTATTTCATTTCTCCTGTTCTTTCATTTGGGGAATGTTTCTTTGTCTCCACATTTTGGTTGCTTTTTTGTGTTTGTTTCTATGTGTTAGGTAGACCTACTGTGATTCTCAGTTCTGGTGGGATGGCCTTATATAGTAGGTGTCCTGCGGGGTCCCGTGGTATAGTCTCTGGGTGCTCCACGAATGACCCTTGTGTGGGTTATGAGGGCCCCCCTGTTGTAATTGAGTCGTGATTGCTGTTGGCCTGTTGTGTGTGGCGTGGACCCTCAGGCTGGCTGGCTGTGAGAATCAACCCTGACCACAGTGTGGGAGCTGGCCACCCAGAGTGGAGAAAGGATCACGCTGCATGCCGAGACTGGCTTTTACCAGCACTGGGCCCAGGGGCAGGTCAGCAAAAATCCCAGGATGCCCTGAGATCCACCTGTGGCTGCTTGTTAGGCTTAGTCACTGAAAGAGGTGCATGAGGCAGGTTTTCAGTGAGTCACCAGGTAGGGACAAGTGGTGTTCACCAGATTGGTACAGGCTGAAACAGTGCCGGTGCTGGGTCTGAGACCTCTCAGCGAATGTCCCAGGGTGTACAAGTCTGTGTGCATCTACTAGGTGCTTGGTACCTTTGGGCTGGGCCAGGGTCTCAGTGAGCTGTCAGGGTGTGGCCAGCAGACTTTATCAGGCCCCAGCAGACCAAGATTTGGCTGTGTGAAGGTGAGGCTCTGTATGGTTCCAGCATGTGAAAGGAAAATTTCTCTGTCCTAGAGCCACACAACTCAGTCTGTCCCAGAGTCTGCCAGCAGCCCGATCTCAGCAGGGCAAGGCCACTGGAGTCCGGAGAGGGGGAGATGACAGTTAGGCTTGAGGAAAAGAGGGGGTGTGGCCTCTGCTTCAGGGCCACCAAACTCAGTCTGTCCCAGATTCTGACCAGACCTCGGCAGGGTGGAGCCACTAGGAGTCCAGAGGGTGGGAGCTACTGGATCTGTCCTGATGGGGAAGTGCCAGTCAGGTTAAAGGGAAAGTGGGGGGAATGCCACCCCCTTTCCCCCCCAGCCACACAACTCAGTCACTGACACCCTCTGAGTCTACTCAGACCTCCACGCCCTGGTCCAGGAAGCTGACTCCTCAGCAGGGTGTGAGCTCTGCAGGGTGGGGCCACGGGGAGTCCAGAGGGTGGGGCTGTTGCATTCTCCCAGGCACAGGCCCTAAGGTGTCTGCACAGCAGGAGGTCCTGGCGACTGCCCCTCTGCTCTCTCCCCAGAGCCACAAACCCCAGTCTGTCCCTCACACCACTCTAGTCCGCTCTGCTCTCCCACCCTGGCAGCCCGGGGTTGATGGCTGTGAAGGAGATTTTGTGGGTTGTCCCTTAGGTCAGGAATCTCTAGCAGATTCCTGTCTCTCCCTGGCAGACAGAATCTCCGCTGCTTTTCACAGCCAGATATATATGGGTGCTTCTTCCCAGCTCTGGTGCTGTGTGCTAGGGAGCCTGGTGTGGGATTGAAACTCCATGCTTCTCAAGGGGAACACTCTGGAGCCGAGATCCCTCCGGATTCAGCTGCACCTGCGGGAGCAGGGCCAGCCCTCCTTGCATGTCCACACTTTGTACTGGTTTCAGATGCAGCTTATTTTGTAAATCCTTGGTTAATATGACTTCTCTACAGCTAGTTTGCAGTCAGTTATTCCCATTGGTCGCTTCATATTTTAGTTGTAACTCCAGTTTGGTCCTGGGAGGTGGTGAGCGTACCTTCCACCTACTCCACCTGCTTCAAGAGCTGTATCCGTGAAGGGATGGGAATAGAATTTCTTTCATCATTTTAAAGATCTTACTTTATTGCTCATGTTTAATATTATATCCTGATGTTGAATATTATCAGGGACTTTTACTTAGCTGTCAGCGTAATTGTTGCTCCCCTAAAGGGAATGTGTTCCTTACCTCTGGCTACTTTAAGCTTTTCTCTTTGAATCTGGTTTTCAGCAATTTTACTATTCGTAGCTGGGTGTGGATTTTTAAAAAACAGACAGTTGATCCTTGAACAACATGGGTTTGAGGGGCCTGGACCCCTGCGCCATCACAATCCACGTAGAACTTTTGACCCCCGATACATAACTCTCCTTGACACCTACAGGGCATTGGTTCTGGGACCCCGTGCATAGTGAGGTTGGTGGGGCCCGAGCCCCCTGCATAAAATGGTGTAGATCAGCAACTTCCAGCCTGTTTTGTCTCATGGCACACGCAAACTCACTACTAAAATTCTTCAGCACACCAGAAAATTTGTTTTATTTTTTAACAATCTAACAAAAAAAATAGGTATATTCATTCACACTGGATGGCTATTGTTTTGTTGGCTGTTGTCATTTTTTATTTGACAGTCTGAGGGAAAGAGGTCAGTGCCCCTGACTAAATAGTTAGGGACTGCGTGTTTTAAAAATTCTCGCCGGACACCACTTGAAAATCGCTGGTGTAGATCCATGCACACAGTTGGCCGTTCGCATCTGCGGACTCCTAGCCTCTGATTGAAAACAGTACAGGTGTTTGTTGAAAGACATCCAGGGATGAGTGGATCCACACAGTTCAGATCTGTTTACTCAGCGGCTCAACTGTATTCTGCTTTAAGAGTGCCTTGAACCTGTGGCTTGATATATTTCATCAGTTTTAGAAAATTCTCAGCCATTGTCTAAGTGTTTATTTATTTATTTTAAAGATTTATTTATTTTTAGAGGTGAGAAGGGAGGGAGAAACAGAGGGGGAGACACGTCAATGTGTGGTTGCCTCTTGTGCATCCCCAGCTGGGGACCTGCAACCCAGGCATGTGCCTTGACTGGGAACTAACTGGCGACCCTTTGGTTTGCAGGCTGGCACCCAGTGCGCCACACCAGCCAGGGCCCATAGTCTAAGTACTTATATATTTGTTTAAATATTCCTTCTGTCTGATTCTCTCTTTTCCTCTGGGACTCCAAAAACAAACATCTTAGTCCTTTATCCCCTATATCTCTCCATGCCTCATTTGATTGATCTTCTGACCTACTTTTCTCTTACTAATGATTTCTTCAACTCTCTTTAATCTACCATGCAGTCAATACATTGAGTTCTTAATTTCAGTTATTGTAGTTTTTAGTTTTATATTTGAAAATTGGCTTTAGAAATTGTTTCTAGATTACAGCTAAATTTCTCAATTTTCATCTTCTGTTTCTTTAAACATTTTAAGTATACCTGAAGTCTGATAATTGCAGTATCGGGGTCCCCTTGTGGGTCTTTTCCTATTGTCTGTTTCTGCTGGTTTTCATTCATGTTGTTTTTGTCTTTTTTGTTTGTCAAATTATTTTTGAATATGTGCCAGACTTTTTATTTGCACGGATGCTTATAGATTAATTTGAGGCTGTGCTAATGTTATGCTGCCGAGAGCATTTGATTTGCTCCTGCCTGGAGCTGGAAGATAACTAGCAATTCAGGATCTCATTCTCATCTGAGGGATTGTGAAGATCAGAAGGTGTGCTGTAGTCTCTGTGAAGTCTTGTCAATTTCTGGAATACCTTTCTAGGTTCAGTCTGCTTTGGGGGATCCATTCCAAACTAGGTTCTCCAAGTATCTTTCCTTTCCCCTCTCCCTGCTACCCTGGACTCCAGTCCCTTTCCCTGTATTCCTTCCATGGGGTCAAAAGCACCATTCAGTTATTTTCTTCAGCATATTTCAGCATCCAGAGGAAAAAGAGCCCTACAAGGGCTTCCATCCTCTGGGTACTGACTGACCTCGTAAATTTTCACTATCTTTTTAGATCCCTACTGCCTTTGAGCATGTGTTTTAAAAAAATATTTTATATTGCTTTCCTAGTGGTTTTCATTAGAAGGATTGCTCTAAATTGGAAATTATTTCCCACAAAATTAGATGTTTAGCCCTGGCTGGTGTGGTTTAGTGGATTGAGCACTGGCCTGCAAACCAGAAGGTTGCTGGTTTGAATCCCAGTCAGGGCATATACCTGGGTTGTGGTCCAGGTCCCCAGTAGGGGGCATATGAGAGGCAACCACACATTGATGTTTCTCTCCCTCTCTTCCTCTCTCCCTTCTCCTCTCTCTAAAAATAAGTAAATAAAAATCTTTTTAAAAATTAGATACTCAGTTTATAGAGAGAACCTATGTGTTTTTAAGTAATTAGTGAAGAATAGACAAGAAGGAAATAGTAGCAGATTCTGCTGGTGGTTGAAATAATAATAATAATAATAGTTATATTTGTGGTAAAAGTGCTACGTATAGTGTATTCATTGAAGCCTTAGAATAACTCTCTGAGACTTGAACTTCGGTTGTCCTTGTTTTATCAATGCTGGTCACTTGGGGCATGCACAGATGAACAACTGGACCACGGTCACAAATCAGTAAGTGATGGCCTGGCTCTCAAATTTGTGCTCATGGCAGAACAGACAGCCCGGGTCAGAGGCCTGGGGAAGAGAGACCCCGGGTGGCGTGGGAGCACCAGAGGTCTGTGGAGAAGCTGACCAGTCAACATTTAGGCAGACAATTTGCTTTAGATGATTTTTAGTAATCAAGAAGTAAAGAGGAAATTCTTCTTTTTTTGTTCAATACCAAACCGCTACTAGTTAGTGTTATAGAACAGACCCAGGGGTGGTGGTGAATGATATAAAGGACCTCCCTTTTTTCTTCGGGGATTCCCCCCCCACCTCCATACTGGGTTCATTTTGCCCACCACCAGAAGAAAGACATCTCTCAATGTCAGAGATGGGTGAAAAGGAAAGGAATTATTATTTATTTAAAAGTTATGCAGGCTAAAGTTCTTTAAAATACCCACAAATGCCCACAGTCCTTCCTTCTCCCCTTCCCCCAGTCCGGGTTACCGCATCTCAGGAAAGAAGTAGAGGTCCATGATTCAGGCTCGTGGCACAATCCACGTGGCAAAAGGGAGCACTTCCAAAGCTGCATGGACCCCACTCTGCCAAAGCCACGTGGTTCTCCCCTTCTGTCACAGCTGCATGGTCCCAACTTCTTGTATGGCTGCTGCGCCTGGGTTTAAATCCCAGTGTCAATCTTTTTCTGCAGCCCCATTTCCAACTCCTCCCACAATCTGTTACACCTGCCCGCATTCCTGTATTCTTCCAGCTTTTCTGGGCTGTCATAGTGAGTCTGGGCAGGCGTGGCCCCATGGCGGGGAGCCAGTCATTTCCAAGCTCTCACACAGGTGCTGTAACCGGGGGAGTTGCCTCCCAGTTACATCTTGGATTGAAGTCACTCCCATCCCCCTGGCTCAAAGCATGGCCACAGCTATTTAACATATCCATGAAACCAGTTAAAGGTTATGGATATGTTAAATGACAATGCCAGATGATAGCTACAAAGCTGTTGCTGTACCAAACAGCTCTGAATGGCTCTGCTCCATGTGTCCCATCCTCCAGCTCAGACTGGTGGGGGGCGGGGTGAGGATATCCTGTATATTTTTCTAATATTTCCTGGACATCTTGAGTTCTGGACCCCATTACAAATCCCTATTTGGGGCCCCCCTCCTGGTTGTACCCTGTTACAATAGTAATTATACATTATAATTTGAGTATGTATGATCTGTCTCAGGAACCAATTTGCTGCCTCTTACAATCTTTCATTGAAAATGATCGTGAGAGTCTAAATTGACTTTTTTACAAATTATTATGGTGACTCTTAGTATGTATCATGTCAAAAGAAGAAATATAGTCATTGTTAAAAATTCAGAAAATAAAAGTAAAGCCAAATGACAACCAAAAAAAAGAAAGAAATCATCTAGATAAATTGCTTTTTAATTTTTCCAGTCTCGTTTTCTGTACATCTTTATTTTTTTAAAGGATGGATTTTCCTTTGTATGTTTATAACCTATCCAATGCCCACTTGACATTTTGAATAACATTCCAAGCCATTAAATATTTTACAACACAGCTTTTGCTTGAAACACTTTTTACTGTTTGGGGCTTTTGAACGCCCTGCATTTAAAATGTACAGCATCCATGCTGAGTTGGGAGTACTTTAGCTGAGGCACAGACATTTCGAGTTATTCAGTCAGGATGCTGCCCTATCAGCCAGTGGGCTGGATATGTGCTGGCACTATTGAAACTAATTTGAATATTTGATTGAATTTTGCCCTTATTTTTATAAAACTGAATGAGAAATGGGGGAGAGAGCTTATTTTATTGATAAGAAACACATGGTTTGATGGAGTCGGTGCTTATTTGGTATTTTTTAGGTTGAGTCTTTGAATTTAGGTAAATGTGCAGTTGGCTCATTTATGTAGGAAAAGTTAAGGAATGTTTATAAAATGGTAGGCTTAAACTTTTGGGAATCTTACTAAAACACTAGGAATAATAGAGATCACTACAGATGGTTAGTTTTAGTAGCAGAGCCCCCAATAACATGCATGCCTTAAAACTTGCTCATCTTTTCGGGAATATATTGTATACAAAGGTAAAGGTCTTCCTCTTCTATAATTTAGTTAATTCATTCCTTCATCATTGGGTATTTACATTTCTAACTTTTCTCTAAACAGTATGCAGTGGCTTTATCTTTTTTATCCTTATAGCTAGATCTTAAGTTGACATTTGAAAGTGTCCTTGAATGTAAGTGCTCCAGAAATCGAAGACTTCCTGTGATAATAAGTCCATCTGAAGGTCTTCGTGGTCGTCACTGTTAGCACGCGTTCATCCAGTTGCTGTATGCAGGACAGTGTCCCAGAGCAGATGGCACCAGCTGAAGCAACACGCAGGTCCTAAGATGATAAATGAAAGGAACCTTTTATGCTGTTGGAAAAATGATAGTCAGTAGTTTGCTAGTCTTTGAAGTAGATTACTTTCATTTAGCTCATCTTTTTAAAACCTATTTTTATAGGGTTTACTTCCAGACATTTTACATTGTCAGCCACAAACTATAGAAGTTTCCCTAGATCGTACAACTCAAATTCCAGTTTTTGTGTTGAGTGGTAAAATGTACATAACATAAAACTGACCACTTTTACAATGTTTAAGTGTATAATTCAGTGACATTAAGTACATACATAATGTCAAGCAACCCCAGTGGCTGCACCCTTTTACAAAAGTTCCTGCCATCGATGCACGTGGGTTCCCGTTTCTCCACATCCCCACCAATACTTGTTTCTATTTCTTTTACAATAGCTGTCCTGATGTGGGCGAGAAGTGGCCTCTCGCTGTGGCATTGAGTTACCTCACGAGCAGTGATGTCAGTGATGTCGAGCATCTTTTCATGTTGGCCATTTGTGTGTCTTTGGCGAAAGATCTGTTCAGGGCTTTCTGAGTTGGGTTTTTGTGGTGGTGGTGGTGGTGGTTGAGCTGCAGTTCTTTACGTGTCCTGGCTATCAGTCCCTGATTAGATACGTGATTTGCAGGTGTTTTCTCCCGTTCTGTGGGCTGTCTTCACTCCCTTGGTGGTGGCCTTGGATGCACAGCGGTTTTTACTTTGTACCAAGTCCAGTTCAGCTATTTTTTCTCTTGACTGTGCTTTTGGTTTCATCTCTACGACACTGCCAAATCAGAAGATTTTTGTTTTCTTCTAAGAGTTTTATCTTTATAGCTTTTATGTTTATATTTGTGATCCATTTTGAGTTAATCTTTGTATATGATTTAAGGTAAGGGTCCAGCTTCATTCTTTTGCAGGTGATTATCCAGTTTTCCCAGCAATATTGGTATAAACAAAGGCTTCACTTTCCCCAGTGACTGGTCATGACACCCTTATCAAAAATTATTTAACAATATCGGCAAGAATTTATTTCTGAGCTCTCTCGTGTATCTGTTTTCTTGTTTTTTAAAAATGTTAGTAACACACCATTTTGATTATTTTAGTTTTGTAGTAAGTCTTGAAATCAGGAAGTGTGAATTTTCAGGTTTGTCCTTTTCAGGGTTGGGAGATTCTATGTGAACCTTAGGATGAGTTTTTTAATTTCTACAAAAGATGCTGTTGGGATTTATATGGGTATTGCATTGAATTAGCAGATCGTTTTGAGTATTGTCATTTTAACAATATTAAGCCTCCTAGTCCTCAAATGCCACTGGCCTTTAAATTATTATAATCAAATTTCTTATAATGACAGAATACGATTAATTTTAGTTTATACCATGACACTTGGGTGCTAGATGTTTGATGAATTTTACACTTTTTTCATGAACTGCCAGCCCTCTGGACTGTAGTGCCTGGTGCATGACCTGAAGCAGTGACTGAAAACCTGCAGGCTGCTGCCCAAGCGGGACCAGAACTTGTGTTCTATTGGCTCTCACCAAGGCGTTCATGGGCTTCGTTGTATTTTAAAGTCAAGTTGAACATCACCATTTCTTTTTTTTTCTTTTTAATTCTTTATTTTATTGATTATGCTATTACAGTTGTCCCATTTTCCCCCTTCACTCCCCTCCACCCTGCCCACCCCCTCCCACCCACATTCCCCCCCTTTAGTTCATGTCCATCTGTCATAAGTTCTTTAGTGTCTACATATCCCATACTACTCTTACCCTCCCCCTGTCTATTTTCTATCTACTGTCTATGCTACTTATTGAACATCACCATTTCCAAGTAACATGTACTTTTATGTAAAAGTGCCTTGGCATTGGTTGAAGGAATTGGAAGCTGGGGTGGCAGTGCCGAAGTAGCAGCAGGCCTGCTCTGGTTGTTGGAGGTGCTGTGGTCTCCCTGGGGAGACTGAGTGCGGGTTGTCATTTTTGTTTTATGTCCCTGTCTGCTGCTGTTACAAAGTTTTAGCCCTTGTTGAAAAGAGGAGAAAGAGAAAGTTGGCTCAAAATTACCTCTTGCAATAAATATTTATTATTCATGGCAGATTTCAAGTGAACTACAAACCACATGGGATGACAGAATTTTCTTTGATTTGTTGGTTGGACTCTGCCCTGCCCCACCCCGTTTTGAAGGGAATTTCTTCTTAATGCTGTATGAAGGTTTTCCAGTGTAGAACTCCCCACCCCTATAGCAACTCTTAAGAAAAATGATTATTCGAGGCTTGATTAGCTTCCACATTATCTACATTAATAAAATATTCAGCTGGGCTATTATTTTGAAAGATTACTCTTGTGAATTGATACAAGTCATTGCGACTGAATGTTGGCTAGTGTTGTTTTTAAACAATGGAAATAGTAATCAGGACAGATTAAAATTGGTCTAAAATGTTTTAAGTATTGATTGAAAAAGATTAAATGCAAAGCACAGATTCAAACCTGATCAGCTCCCAGCCACCCTGGGCCATGCCATGTGGTTTTGTGTGTCCGTGTGTAGGGGGAGAAGAGTGCAGCGTGTCACAGGATGGTGGTAGTGGAAGGCACATTGCAGGTCCAGTACCAGTCTTGACTGGATGAACGGATCCTCACTGAAGTATTTTTATGGTGATCTGGCAGTTACGTGAGCAGTGCCTCTGTCTGTCTCTGAAAAGCCGTAAAAAAGACAAAATACAACATAAAGTCTAAGTCTGGTTTGAGGGGTAATGAAGATTGCTTCAGTAAACATTATCAAGAAGTACACCACTTTCAGCATTCTTTTTTTTAAAGATTTTATTTATTTTTTATTGACTTAAGACAATAATAACTGAATCAGCGATTTCTCTGTGGTGTGAACTGTATATCATATATACTCTGCTGTTCTGGTTGTTATTATTTGTCTCTGGAAGACCCTTGGATTTTGTTCTATGGTTGTCAGAGGCCTGGGAGGGGGTGTGTGTGTGTGTGTGTGTGTGTGTGTGTGTGTGTGTGTCAGACGTAAATTTACAAGTGAATCTAAAGAGTTGGGAGACAGAGGAGAGTGTCCCCCTGTGTGCCCTCCCCGCCCTCCCCAATCCTGACCAGCCTGGCTGCTTCAGGCAAGTTTTGTGGCCCTCACCCATGTAACTCCTAGCAAGTTGAGGATTTCTCAGGGAACTGTGTGAGTATTGTACCTCAGCTCTGCAGTTACCAGAAACCCTTGCTGGTCTTCCAGATGGAAGAGAGGAAGTGCGTTTAAATGGACCTCCTTTCTGGCCCTGTCCCAACCCCGTCAGCGTTTCTGCATCCTGTCGCACCTTTGTTCTGAGTGAATGCAGTGCCCTCCCGACGAGCCTCCTTGTCCCTACATAGTGCTGGCACATTCCGCCTGCTAAAGTTTGCCTAGCAGGGACGTACTCGGACTGGAAGAGAGCCCAAGCACAGTTTCTGTGGAAGAGAGGTTTCGAGGACTTTGCCCTTTACCTTGCCCCATAGTTGTTTCTGTTCTGTGCCAAGCCAGCCCCGTGCCTCCCTCCGTTGGAGGTCTTTTCAGATTACAGAGTTCTTAGTTCCTGTTCCCTCACCTCTCATTCATGCTGCGTGCCTTCGGTTGTAGTTCTGGGTCTCTCTGTGTGTGCCCTGCCTCGAAGACTGAGCTCCCGGCTACCCACCCTGAGTCTCGGTTTTCCCAGCTAGGGCTGCTGTAATAGAGAACCACAGACTGAGTGACCTAAGCAACAGAAGTTCATTGTCTCCCTGTTGTGTTCCGGAGGATAGAAGTCCGAGATCAAGATGTTGGTAGGACCATGATCCCTCCGAAGGTGCTAAAGAAGGGTCTGTTCTGGGCCTCTCTTGCTTTCGGAAGTTCCTTAGCTTTTGATGGTTTAACTTCAGTCTTCAAGTGGTGCTCTTCCTGTGGGTGTGTGTCTGTCTTCTCACATGTCCCCTTTTTATGAGGGTGCCAGTCATACCGGATGAGGGGCTCACTCTACTCTAGTATGACCTCATCTTAATTACATATGCAATGACCTTATGGTCAAATAGCGCCACATTCGGAGGTAGTGGGTGTTAGGACCTCAGCATAGGAATTTGAGGGGGGCGCATAACTCAGCCCGTAATACTCAGTCACTGGCATGTTGACTATAATTAGTGTAAAATGATTGGACGAGATAATCTGAGTAAAGGATCAGAACTTTATTTTCTTAACTGGTATTATGTTTAAATAATCAAAAATAAAAGCTTATGATGTTGTTAATATGTTCCCATCTCTAGTTTTCAAAACATAGTAGCTTTGAATTGTTGCCCCTCAAGTGGTACAGGTGGAGGATTCCAGTTGTTCTAGCTCTGTCCTGAAGAGAAAGCTGCTTAGTTTTCTGTCCATTTTACGTAAGAGCAAACCAAGGAGGACAAAGAATAGGAGACAAGGGAAGGTGTCCCCAAATGAAGAGGACAGAGAGCGATGGAGATGGAACCTGAGTAACTGAGCTAGAGGCCGGGAGAAGCTGACGCCTGGAGGCGGAGGGAGAGCCAACTGAAAGCAGACTGCCTTGCACAGCAGGACAGAGATGAGCGGTGCAGAGCATCAGGACGGTGTGAGCCGGAGAGGCCAGTGACAGGGCAGGGGTCAGAAGTATGAGCGGTTACCCCTCTGTACCCCAGGAAAAGACCGGCTCCCGCGGGGATGGCAGGCTGAGCAGCAGACGAGGCACAGGAGGTGAGAGTTTTCAGGGTGTTTACAGTCGGGTCCTGGAAATGGGGCTGTGCTCGGGCCTAGAGAAAAGTCAGTGCGAGGGAAGCGGGAAAAGGGGGGCTGAGAAGGCTGTCTTAAGAGAATAGAATCTGTGGGCTCCCCTAGTGTATACAACCACACAGAAGGGGTTTACAGGTCCTCTGACAGCCCGAGTGTCAGTGAGCAGCACACATGAAACCAAGTGGTAAAAGATACGGCTGCTGACTCCAAGCGGAAAGTAGATACCCAAGGAAGGAACTGTACATGGCACATTTTTATGTCACAGTAACGTGAAGAGTATTGATTTGACCAAGAGGGCAAAGGAACATGGGTGGATGAACATAGGATGCTAGTTTGAAGTTCAGCCCTTTTTCATGGGAAGTTGATAATGTTGGACTGACACGACACAGAACCGCAGCATGGGCACGGCGAGGTGGGCTGCCTCTGGGGCCGGCTGCCTGGGTGGAGAGCTGGGCGGCTCCAGGGAGCAGTGTGTGGTGGGGGCTTCGCAGGCCGTGTACATGGATTCACTTGGCCAAAAAAAACAAAATGAAACTTACCATAGTGCCTGAGCTTTTTTTTTTTTTTTTAATTTAATGTCGTTCATTATTGACCTACTTATATGAAGACTAGTACTATTTTGAAGTTGCTCCTGACCGATACCTGCTAACTGATACTGGTTTAACTACGTGTCTTGAAGAAACCAGCCACACAGATGCTAGAGTCAGTCACTTCCTGGGGTGTAAGTGGTCAGTCCAAGATTCTAGGTGCTGTTTCCAAATACTGTGGTTAGAAAAACAGATGAGGGTCTCCCCTGAGGACTTACATGCTGATGGAGGGAGCAGGACAATGCAGGTGAATGAGCAAGGTAGTTTCGGATTGTTGGTGGGGGGGGTAATGGGCTGGGGGCTGACCTCAGGGAGACCGCTTAGAGGATGCACATTTGAATCTATTTAAAAACTATTTTTAAGTTTATTTTTAGAGAGGGGGAGGGAAGGAGAAGGGGAGAGAAACATCAGTGTGTGGTTGCTTCTCACGCACCCCCTTCTGGGGACCTGGCCTGCAGCCCAGGCATGTGCCCTGGCTGGAAATCGAACCTGTGACCCTTTGCTTTGCAGGCCTGTGCTCAGCCCACTGGGCTACACCAGCTAGGGCCACATTTGAGTCTTGAAAGGGGAGCGTGAGTCTGGGTGGAGAGTCTTGAGTCTAGAAAGACCCTGGCTGGTGTGTGGATACAGGGGCACAGGGTGGTGCTGAGCACGAGGCTAGGTGACGGAGTGAGGCAGGGGTCGTCATGCAGGAGTCTGAGTCCCTGCAACGGAAGAGTGAAGTGTGCTGAGATCATTTGGAATGCTGGGAGAATGGCTGGTGGCGGGTGAGAGTACAGTCGGTCGCAGCTCCCCAGAGGCCCACCCGACAAGGAGAAGAATGGTGCTGTTGTCCTTTCCACCGTGTGTGTGTGTGTGGGGGGGGGGGTTGCGGGGGTTGTTTGCACACACTACATCCTTCTTCGTCGTTCTTCTTGCTTGAGCGTAGCTTTTCTTTCTCTCCTTCAGGCATTTATTTAGTGGTTGGGTGGCTTGATCTGAGGGAGGCTAATTAATGGATGAGGTAGTATGCAGTAAACATACTGACGACCAGCTCATACTAGCTTTATTACTTTATTTTTTAGAGTCGCTGATAATTACAATAATGCACATGGGCATCGGTCCCAGACAGGAAGAATAATTGTCTGCAAGCAGATCTGGTGTGAGCTGATAATACAGTCTCTATTTACTTTTGAATTTAAATGCTATATAAATCACTGGAAAGCTGCCTTAAGATGCCTTTTGACTTGCTTTGAACTTGGAGAGGGTGGGGCTTTTCCAGATTTTTGTTATTTTCTCAGTTTTATTGGATATTAGAAGTAAAACTGAGTTGTGGCGTTAAGATTGGTGTCCTGCACCTAGTAAACATAGTAGAGTATTTAGCAGAATAGCATAGAGATATCGCTAATTGTATTTTAAAATGTGAGTTTGCTTCTCTCTGGTCTATAAAAGTCATTCTGGCAAGTGGTCTTGTTACTTTGATCATTTCGCCCTGTGAAGGTTTAGAAAACACACCCCTATTTAAATTCCCCCAGTCTTGCACACACTGTTTATTTAGTAGACTCTTAGTAAATAACTGTTTAAGTAATACTAGCCATTGGGTTCAAAGGTGAAGCCCAAGTTCACACCATTTAGATCATCTTATATTAATACTCAAGCCTCCTGGCTTTCTGACCCCTGTGTTCAAAGTATGACAGATTACTGCTTAGCTTTGGAATCATGCACAGTCTTATTCAGGGAAGCTGTCTTGGCTTCCCAGCCATGCTTCTTAGGTATCCGGAGTTTTAGGAAAAGTAGAGTTTTATCTGTTGTAATGTGAACCAAAATCCAAAGTTAATATTGTAGGTGTCGTTTACTGTAATATCTAAAATTTGGGTAGTGCCATGTTTAGATTGTGCATAAGCAACAACTGAGGTGAAGAGGGGGGGCGAAGAACTTCCATGATGTTGAGAGGCTAGTAAGTAGAGGGACTGGCCCTTAAGAAAAACCCATTCAGAGAAATCATTCACATCACGCTTTTTCGATCACTGCAGTGTCTCAGTAGTAACTGCAGACTCATGCTGACCCCGCTCCTGTGCCGGCTGAGCCAGACAGGAGCTAGGACTCCAGCAAACTCTCAGTGCTTTTCCTTTAAATAAATGGTGGGGCAGTATTAAATTGTTCGTGTAAACGTTTGCCAACTGAACTCCCACAAAATAAAATGTAGAGATTATTGGAGCCTGCTGTAGGCATCCAGTTAAATAGGTAAAAAAAGGAATGTGCTGTCTTTTAACCCCATCTCATGCTGTCCTGGATTTGGATTTGGATTTGAGGAGGGCAGCTGGTCTCTGGAGGATTTCGCGTGTTCTTCCCTGTCTGCGCATGACTTAAGCTCCCGTTCTGTGTAATTGCAGCTGGGGAGAATTAAATCTTTAGGGACCAGCCCTATGATAATGATGCTAAGTGCTTGCTCTGAGGTCAGCATTGCACCTGGTGCATTATCTTAATTTAATCCCACAACAAGCCTGAGAGGAATATGTATGTTGGTAGCTCTGCTCTACAGATAAAGAAATTTAAAGTCTGATACTAATAGCCACCAACAGAAGAAATTCTCTGTAACAAGCACTCTTTCGAGCACTTTGCATGTGTTAACTCATTTAAACCTCACTCTGGACTATGGTGTGTGGTTACATATTGTGTTCTGTTTTATAGATGAGGAAACGGGGGTCCAGATTGGTTAGGCGACCTGCCAAAGGTGGCGCAGCTAGTCATTGATGGGGCTGGGGTGCAGTTGTGGTTTGCCTGCCTCTTAATCCTGTGCTCTTTGCCACCAACCACATGGAGCACTTCTGAGGTCAGGAGTAGGGTGAGCAGAAGGTTCATGGCTGGACAGGTACGTCCCAGTGTCTGCAATCCTGTGGACATCAGTTCCCTAGAATTCCTTTTTTATTATGGGAAATTGGAAAGAAAAAGGAGCTGGTAAAAAAAACTTGAGAATTTTAGATCTGTAAACACTATTCTGCATCTTTTTAAAAAATATAAAAGTATTTAGTGTATTTTTCAGTAACTGATAAAAGACCCCCTGCTTTCATCTCAGAGACACATACAGGAAGACCTCTCTAAATCTTGGTGCTTGGACCCTTCTGGGTATAACCCAGATGGATGGATGACCACGGTCCTGTAGAAAGCCCTGGAGGACAGTCTAAGCCACTTGCAGCCTTGGAAATGATACCTCATTGATACTTCAATGTTTAGAGCTCTAATAAAAGCAGAGATTATTTGTATAAATTACTGCCTATGAAAATAACACCTAATGGCTGGTACGTGTCAGAGGAAGGATAATGGCCTTTTACATTTGGAGTTTTTCTCCCCTAACCCTAATTCACCGGCTTCTAGAAGTAAGCTTAGCCCTGGATGGTGTAGCTCTGTGAATTGAGCGCTGGCCTGTGAACCAAAGGGTCACTGGTTTGATTCCCAGTCAGGGCACATGCCTGGGTTGCTGGCCACATCCCCAGTAGGGGACACACAAGAAGCAACCAGACATTGATGTTTCTCTCCCTCTCTCCTTCCCATCCCCTCTCACTAAAAATAAATAAAATCTTAAAAAAATAAAAAGTTCAAATGTAAAAAGATGCCAATGAGTTTCAGCTGGTTTAATACAAATGGTCATTTTTTAGAAAAAAGATTTTACTTATTTATTTTAGAGGGGAAGGGAGAAAGAGAGGGAGAGTAACATCAACATGCAGTTGCTTCTCACACACTCTCTACTGGACCTGGCCTGCAACCCAGGCACGTGCCCTGACTGGGAGTTCAGCAAGTGACCTTTTGGGTCACAGGCCAGCTCTCAGTCCACTGAGCCACACCAGCCAGGGTGCACATGGTCATTTTTAAGAACAGATTTTCCTTAGTTTGCTGTTAGAACAGGAAAATACTTGATAAGAATCCTGCTATTTTATTAAATAGTGGGTTGAAATGTTTGAGACTTGGATTATTTATTTATTTATTTATTTATTTATTTCATTTGAAAGCTTCACTTTTGTTCTGTGGATGAAGATACTCTAAGGGCCCCAAACTCCCTTGGACAGTAACAAAAATGGACTTTCTTATATCTTAGGCCCTGGGCAGAATTGTAATAGTCCACCCATTGGAGAGAAATCAGACATAATGTTTAATAAACACATGGGATTTTACATTAGAGTGTGTGCTCCTGTCAGAATCAGGGATTGGGCTGCTCGGGCTGTGAGACTTGTTGCCTGTCTCTCGTCGATAGATTGAAACCGTGTGATCATGAGTGACACTCAGGCAGGTAATGGATAGGATTAAAAACCCAAACCTGTTTATTTTGAACTAATTTTAGAGCTTAAAAAAAGTTACAAAAACACTACAGAGAGTTCCCCTGTCTCCTTAGCCCACCTCCCTTGATATTGACATCTGACGAGACCGCACACCAGCATCCAGACGGGGAGAATGAACCCTGGGACGGCACTGTTAAGGAACTTACCGGCCTTACTGCAGCAGTTGCTCCAGGCCCCGTTAACGTCCTCTTCCCTGTTCCAGCATCCTGCTCAGGCCCCACTTTGCACATACTTGTCATTTCTCCTTAGCCTTTCCACAGTCTGTAACGGGCCCCCAGTCTCTCCCTCAGTCTTTCCTCGGGTGGTATTCTCCAACGTCCTCGTGGTGGGGTGGGGTGAGGTGAACATCGGGATTCCGCTGGGGAGTGACTTGTCTGTCTTCCCTTCTGTCGTTAGTCAACGTCTTGGGGAGCTACTTTGAAACCATGGATTTTTAAAACTTTGTTCAATTAAGTAAATCTTAAGTGCAGGTTTGTGGACACTGATTTAAGTCATTTTAGTTCACAAACTGTGAAGTAGAATTTACCACTCTGAACAAGCGGGAAATGAGTTCATAATAAGGGTTTTTGCATCTGTTAATAGGTTGTCGTTTTACTGACTTTAATTTTAAAAGGTCTTTGAGTACCAGTGCTGTGTCTTTCCGTTATCACCAGCGTGCAGGTAGTAAATAGATGCCCCAAAGGTGCTTACCACTGCTCTTATTGTTCAGTCTTCGTTAGAACCAGAACGGTGTTGCCCTGGCAGATGTGGCTCGGTGAACTGGGCGCCGGCTGGCAAACCAAAAGGTCCTTGCTTCAGTTTCCAGTCAGGGCACGTGTCTGGGTCGTGGGCCAGGTCCCCCTGGTCGGGGGGTATGCTAGGGCCAACCAGTTGATGTCTGTCTCACACATCGGTATTTCGTCTCCCTCTGTTTATCCCCTCCCTTCCCCTCTCTCTAAAGTCGAATAAATAAAGCTTTTTAAAAAAGAACTAGAACTGTGTTAACTTGACTTCCCGGGAAGATCGGACACCCGTGAGGCTGTCGCGCAGCACCTTCCTGTCCACGGAGACGCGGGTCACTCAGTCAAGGGCTTGAACCCCCTTCTTTAGAAGCCTCCCTCCTCCACGGCAGGCACTTTCACAAACCCCGGGCCAGATTAGGTTCTAGGGTAACAGCTCCAAGGAGGGAGGAAGTAAGGGGCTTACCTGTTGGCTTGGACTGGGAAGCTGCATTGGTCCTGGGCTCCTGGGCTGGAGGGAGGGCCTCAGTGGGCCTCGGGGCTGCATCTCTAGAGGTGGTGTTTACAGGGCTGGGGATAAGTTGGGTTCAGACTTAGGTTTATTTATTGCTTTAAGCCATTCCATGTTTTCAACCAAGTTACTGGAAGCAGTTTTTACCAACTTGAATTTCTGTCCTTAGATAGCTAAACTCTTTTCCCTGAGCCAAATTAATAAAATGGAATTTCTTATCAAGAATGAATTATTAAGTAAAATGGAAGCACTGGGCTAGGAAAGCAATTGATGCAATTTGTTTTCAAAGCCTTCAAAGTGCTGCGACGAGCATACATCACAGGGACGGGCTTAAGTGCCAGAGCGCGGGGCATTAATTTTCTCTCAGAGTGGTTTCCAGGTTCACAGGATGTCAGAAATGCTGACTTGGCAGTGAAGTCCCATTTGTAACATGTTAGATTAGGAAACAGATTGATTTATACGTTGATGTAATGGATCGAGGCACAGCGTGCTTAAGAAAACGGAGAGCCCATTAAAGAAGAGCGTTTTCAGAGTAAAGGAGTACAAACATAACAAAAAAAGATCCTATTGTACTCTAGATAGGTTGGGGCATGTTAGATTGGTTGATTCGCAGACATGGTCCGCAGAGGCTTTTTATATTTCAGATGATACCTTCCTGAGAGTCTCTTATGACCGCAAGGATTAATCTTTCTGAACTCAGAAGTGAATCACTGCAGCGTATTAGCTGTCTGGAATGATTCCAGTTACTCTCCTTTTTCTTGGTAACTGAAGCGAGGAGCTGTTGCAGCTCAGCTGCCTCTTCCTGTCGCTTTAACCTCTGGTGTTTCAGACCCTCTTCAGGGAAGGTGATGCTGGCCATCTCCGCACAAAGATCAAATGCACTTGCCACTGCTGCGCTGACCGCAGCGGTTGACCCACAAACTGGACGGTTATGCAGTTGGAGCTCCTGTGGTGTTTAGCCAACAGCCATAATGGGAAACACGTGCAGCGTGGTCTTTGGCGCTGATAAATGGCGGCTCTGCAGTTTTGACCACTCCACAGCTGTGGCTCGGGTGACCTCCCAAAACTAACTGACCCTGTGTCTTACCTGTATTCATTTTTGGAATATAAGAGGAAATCCCCACCCCACACCCGAAATCCTATTTGTCTAATAGCTGCCTTTAATGTTAAAAACTGCACAAGGCCACAGAAAATGTAAGAAACACTGTTCAGCGTCTTTCAGACGCAGCTGTGGTAGTTCATATATAGCAGGTTTAGGAAACTCACTTTGACATGTTAGTTTGGCCTTCTTGATTGCATATTTATCGTGTTTTGCTGCTGCTGCTGTTTTCCATTTATTTTTGTCTGGGCTTTTGAAATAGGGGGAAAAAAAAACGAATTTGAAGGGAGCAATGGTTTCAGTACACGAAGGTGTCCCGGAGACTTTCTTGCCTTTGTCTCTGTGTGTGTGCCCGTTTACAGAGGCCCGTTTCCCCCACGCCATAACCCGGTTTCTGGCTGTGATCCCTAGACTGGCTCCCGGAAGGAGACTGGCCGTCACAAGAGGCATTTAGGTTCACATCTTGAACTCAGTGTGAGAATTAATGCATTTGTCTTGTACACCCTTATACCGTTTAGTGATTTCTTTTGATTAAACATGATTAGTGTTCCTTTCCACGGATACCTTTCAATGCTTGTTTCTTTCTTGGGGGAGACAGGACTTGACACCAGTCTTTGGCTCCACGTGCAGTTGCACTGAAGGCACAGGATCTGCCTCATAGGATCTGCTTCCTACTTTCATGAGTCATCACTCGATAGGGTTACAGTTGACTCTAGTGAACAAAGTTGCTAGTTGTTCTCCTCATTGGGTTTAGTAGGTGTTTTTCCAACCTGGATTGATCTAGGCAACATTTTACTTCCAAATTCGCTTCCTCCCAGCTCTCCAGCAGGAGTTTGTGCTTCCTTCTCTTGTGCTAGTAGAAAGCAGACTCGTTTTCATAAGTTTCAAAGCAGAACATGTCGGGTGGTAAATTTGTTAAGGAAAAAGATGATAGTGTATTTCAAACTCAAATACAGGCTCCCGATTGGAAGGGACATTCCTGTCTGTGTCGTCCATCAGCACAGATAAATAGGGATTGCTTAGAAAGTACACATTTTCCATAGACTTTAAGTCAGATCTGCCCTTTCTGTTAAAGGAAAACCATTTTATGTTAATTGCTCTTTTTATTTTTATTTTTTAGATTTTATTTATTCTTTTTAGAGAGGTGGAAGGTAGGGAGAAGGGGAGAGGAATACTGACATGAGAGAGAGACATTGATCGATCGGTTGCACTGCCGGGGACTGGATCCGCAACCCCAGCATGTGCCCTGACCCCCGGCATGTGCCCTGACCAGGAATCCACCTGCAGCCTCTCACTTTGCGGGACGATATGCGACCAGCTGAGCTGCACCAGCCAGGGCTAGTTGCTCTTTTTAAAAAGAACAGTATAATAAACCATGCAGTCTAACCCTGTTCCTCACCGCCCCCGAGAAATGCAGCCATCAGTGTTGGCATATTTCCAGATGTTGGGGCGCCTGTGTTTTTTCCTAGTGCAGGAGGCTTTGCAGGGGCCTTACTGTCACCATGCCTAGGTGTTATTTCTTACTGAAACTTGTGAGTTGTTAGTGGCTATGGTCTTTCGTGAAGAAGAGAATACTGATCTAAGAAATAAGAAAGACTTTATGCAATAGTTGATTATTTTTACCAAACACAAGATAAAATTGTTCATGAAATTCCTTGTAGAGTTCTGTTTCAATGACTGACTCTATCACTTACTGAATAACACTAGCCAGACTTGACGTCTTCTTCCCCTCCCAACTAATCTGTCCCTAAGTCTTGCTTGTTTTGCTCTCTATGATCTCCTGAATCTCTCTCTCCACTACCCTCCCTTGCCCAAGCTATCCTACCTCCCTTTGGGGCTGCGCAGCTCCAGCCTCCTGAGCCATTTCCCTGCATGCACTCGTTCCTTCCAATCTCTTCTGCACCCTGCACCAGCAAAAGCATCAGAGCTACATGTTGACATAGTAACTTTGTGCGTAGAGCCTCTCCTTACATCCAGTGATAGAGACCAGGATCCTTTCTTAGTCTACAGACTGCCCGGTCTTGGCCCTGCAGGCCTCTCCTCCCTTCTCTGCCTTCCCTCCACTTGGGGTGCTGCTGAAAGCTCTGCACTACCCAAGTGCCATTCTCTTCAGGAAGCCGGCCCAATCACCCTGTTATCCAAACCTAAGGCAGATTCCCTCTTCCTGTGCTGCTTTCTTCCCCCCGTGTGTTCCTGTCCTTGCTGGGCACGTGACCACACTCTCTGGTGTGTGGGCTGCCGCACCGGACTGCAAGCCCCATGAGAGCGGGGACCGCGGGGACTGCAGGGACTGTGACTCTGCTCACCCCCGTGTCCTAAGCATTTAGTTTGTTCCTTCACACATAGCAACTGCTCAGTAAAATTTTATGTGAGTGAAATTGAGTAAAATTACTGGGGTTTTAGGCATTTTATACTTCTGTGGTTTTATATATTAAGGAACGGAAAGTAGACTTGCTTGTATTAGAGGAGACTGCAGTGAGGTTATAGGTTCCCAAGTCAGAAGTATCCAGATGGGGTTTGGGGGTAGATTTCTCATTGACTTTTCCCTTTGATCTTGTACACCCAGAGTTCATTTTTTATTCTGGCCTGGCTCCTGGGAAAACGATTTGTTTATGACATAAAAATAAGAAACAATGAAGATTTTTAAAGAAAGATCGAGCCCTGGCTGCTGTGGCTCAGTGGATTGAGCGCTGGCCTGTGAACCAAAGGGTCTCTGGTTTGATTCCCAGTCAGGGCACATGCCTGGGTTGCTGACAGGGTCCCCAGTTGGGGGACGCCTGAGAGGCAGCCACACATTAATGTTTCTCTCCCTCTTTATCTTCCTCCTTTTCTCTAAAAATAAATAAATAAAATCAAAAAGAAAAGAAAAAAAGGAGTTATATTAAAAAAGTAAGATCGATTCTACCGTCACAAACAACTGAATGACTGTGGCTTTGTGCAGACTTTCTGGAGTAAACCCGTGTTTTTGTCTCCTGCCCCCCTTTGGTAGGCTCTCGCAGCCAATGCTGGAACGGGGTTTGCTGTCGCCGAGCCCCAGATCGCAATGTTTTGTGGAAAGCTAAATATGCATGTGAACATTCAGACCGGGAAATGGGAACCTGACCCCACAGGCACCAAGAGCTGCTTTGGAACAAAAGAAGAAGTTCTTCAGTACTGTCAGGAGGTAAGAGTGCTGCCAAAAGTTAAAACCACTTTTTTTTCTGGGTTAAATTTGAACCTGTTTGCCTTAGAAATGGATACTCTGTCATTCTTCTCTTTTGACCTGAGACCAAGTTGGTGATGACTGGCACACCGGGCCTGTTGTTTCTAAGCGAATGATACGATGGAGACTTCTTGAGGCTTCTGCCTTTGTGTGCTGTGTGCTTGTGCTTTCGGGAGGAATTCTGCAGAAGCTTGGCAGGCGCCCCAGCAGTCCAGCCCCATCCTCTCGGCTTCCACTCGTTACGGGAAGAACCGAAGCAAAACAAGCCATGTGTGTGCTTGTGTTTTCCACTTGCTGTAAATGAGCATCTCAGGTCTGATTCAACTTGGTTTTGGGTCAAAACTTGACTAGAAAAGGATATAAAGTGTTTGACCTTGTTGAGCAAGACTGGCACATAGGGCTGGGGTCAAGCATTGTTCTGTATTACATTAACAGGCATTTCCACAGACTTGCCTCTTAAATATTTCAGTTCAGGAGCTCAGCCCCTTACTCATACCCTGCACGTGGCTTCGATACCTAATAGATTTGGGGGCTAACAGCTTGCTGCTTTTGTATGTCCTTAAATAAAGATCCCCCCCTTTTTTTAAGAGAATGCCTTAGAAGTCTGCCTGTCAGAAGAAAACTAATTGTTGCAATATCTTTTTATTTGGAGAGTTTATCTGGAGCTGGGGCAGCAGAGTGGAGCTGTGGATTTGCAGATGGGTGACAGTGACGCTGAGTAAACAGACACTCGTCCGCACTTGCGAGTGAGTGTCCCCTTGTGACGGACCGAGTCGGTTGATGGCGAGCATGTTCCTCCCCCATGCAGATGTACCCGGAGCTGCAGATCACCAACGTGATGGAAGCCAGCCAGCCGGTCGGCGTGGACAACTGGTGCCGCAGAGACAGAAAGCAGTGCAAGAACCACATTGTGATTCCTTTCAAGTGTCTTGGTGAGTGTTCCGCAGACCTTCTGGGCTGTTTCTCAGGAAGTGGGGTCTCGGGTTTTCTCTCAGCTCATCTGCATCTGTTGAGAACCTGGGGGCTACAAGGATTTACTATGGGACTTTTCTTTTTTGAATAGTTATTGCTTTCTATGTCAACAGTTGACTTACATGGTCACTGTCCCTCTCCCCTCGTGGGCATCCTCTGTCTTTTAAGGAGGAGCCCTCTCTGCGGCCCTGAAGGGGAGTGCTGCCTGCAGGGCGCTCCAGCTTTGCCTGCCACGGCGAGCCTGCAGTTTTACAGTCAGACAGTGAGTGGTCTGAACAAAGCAGCCCTCAGATACAGCATTAACGTTAGATGTTGTGGGTAGTTCTGTAGATATATATAAACTTAGCCATGGATTTAACCTTTTCCCCTTCCTGCCTTCTTTAAAACCTATGCTAGAATGGAATACATTGCTTTTCTCATTTTTATATGCAGCAAAGTAACAGGAAGAAGAGTCAGCTTAGTAGTGGCTTTGTTTCCGAAGTGCTCAGTAGGAGGAAGGAGGGGCACTGCCTGCGTTCAACGTCGTTTACTTGAACGTGGAGCACCGTGCAGTGGAGTGAGGCTGGGAAACACTTTTTTTTTTTTTTTTTTTTATGTGATTTAAGGATGTTCTTTCATTCCACTTGGCTGCAAGAAATCTCTGGATATGAGGCTTCTGTTTATCAAGTTACTTGTTGCCATTCTTTGCCATTCTTTTTATTTGACAATCTAAAGGAAAAGGTGTCAGCCCCTGTCTAAATAGCCAGGTATTGTGTGTTGTAAAACTTCTTGTGGCACACTGGTTGAAAATCACTGAGACAGAGTATAGGCCAGTTACCTCGTAGAATGCCTTGCAGTTTGGGTTTATCTTAGTCCTTTTGACTTATGCATTGTTGAAGGTTTTATTACAGAAATGTTCTTGCTGCATCGTATTAGGAGTTTCATGATGTCTATTTCATTAGTGGTCTTACTTTTTATCACCTAGCTAAGGTGATGTCTGCATTCATTTATTTCATGATGGACTCATTGTCCCGATTTGGCCAGTGGGAGCCCCTCCGTGCTGGCTCCAGCGTTTTTTTCCCATGTCCCTGTCGTTCTTTGAAAGCTGCCTTCCTTTCTGGTGTAAAAAGATGCACTAGGTTTATCCTACAGTTTTCTACCCCACCCCTGTGCCTCAGACATTTCTTCAGGAAGGCCTGGTTTCATTTAGTAGGGAAGAAAGAATATTTAGAAACTGAGATCTGGGCATTAGGTGTGCTTACCGCTATTACAGTGTCATTGCTTCTAGGTCCACTGAGGAGACTGAGCTAAGAAATATTATGTGTGTTTACATTACATGCATACATGGATCTATTTTTCTCTGTGTGCATATATTAAAAACAATGAGCTCATATTGATACTTAGAATTGTTATCTTCAGTATATATATTTTATTTTTTAGAAGAGGGGAAGGGAGGGAAAGAGACATTGATCAGTTGCCTCTAGCATATGCCCTGACTGGGGACTGAACCCACAACCCAGGCATGTGCTCTGACTGGGAATCAGACCAGCAACCTTTTGTTTCATGGGACGATGCACAACCATCTGAGCTACTGGTTAGGGCTGTCTTCAGTATATTTTTAAAATTTTTTTCAATATCCCCTGTAAATAAGACTCTCTGATTTTTGAGAATAGCTGTGTTCTTAGTATATGATTCATGTGCTATATAATTCACCCATAGTTTAATGGTTTATAGTACACTTTCTGAAATTATCCAACCGTACTCAGTTCTTTTAACATACAAACTGTACTAGAAAATAATAGTCAAAAGTGAGAATCTTGCATATTTTATTCACCAGGAGTAACCACAGTTAGCCCTTTTACGCATATTAAAGTGAATACCATGTGTTGCCATAAAGAGATGGATGGGAGTGTGGCTGGCTTCAGCCTTGAAACCCATTTTCGGTGTGGCTGCCTAGCAGACCCGAAGCTAGGCAGTCCAGTAGGGCAGGGGGACGAGAACTGGGAGAAGATGGGTTGAGTCCGTATGAGTGGGGTGCCTCTATATTAATTAGTTTGGAGGTTCCGGCGGCCTTATCTGTGTACTCACACACTGTTTTCTGTTGTTTTTGTGAGGTTGAGGAGGAGGATGTGTCTTGATTAGGATGCTTGAAAGCAATCTGAGGATGAGTTTGGGTGGCTGGCAACGTTCGCATCACATCTGATGTCACACGTAGACGTCTCTGTGCCTGTCGTTTAACTCTGCTCTCCTCCGAGAGCATGCGACTCTTGTAACTGATAGTACATTTGGTGAGAAGTTACAACTCGGTCTTCTCAACCTGGACCTTCTGTCTTCTGTTAGTACTAATTGCCTTCTGCTCATCTATAAAAATTTATCTAAATACATAGAGTGGTCCGATCAGTAGGGCAATGCTGGCGATGTGTGAAGACACAAAACTGCTGCTTTTTGTGGGGAAGGAGTCAGTCATCTCCGAGGTCCACGTGCAGACCGGCTGCGTACTAAAGGAAGGGAGCTTTCCAGGCTCAGAACAGTGCTTGTGTTGGGTTGTTTGGGAGCAGATGTGGGCAGGCGGTGTTACTGCAATGTGCAGACTACCGAAGGAGGTTTGCGTATCCAGCTCTGCGGTGCAGTCTTCAGCGCCTGCACCCCGGTATCTCAGAGCAGCTCACCGGGCCGCTGCAGGTGTCCATTTGCAAATGACCATGTGAAGCATACACACGAACCGTATTTCCTGTGACATCCCCATGGTGTTCCGCTGCGCACAGATATCATTAATGGAACGAATTCTCTGTTAGTGGGCATTTAGGTTGGTTCTTTTTTTAATATTTACAACACTAATGATTATTTTTGTTCACTTGCTAAATATTTCCTTAGAATATATTCTTAGAATTGCAATTATAGAATCAAAGAGTATTCTTTGTTTTTCCATTTTTATGTTTTATTTTGAAATTCAATGGTAGTAATTCTCTTCTGGTTTTTAGAGGTCAGACAGATTAAGTCATTCATTAACTAGCTAGAAATTGGTGGCATATAACTATTTTTAATTTTTTCCTTATTAAATTTATTGGGGTGGCACTGATTAACGAAATTATACAGGTTTCAGGTGCACAGTTCTGTACATCAACAAGTGTCAGGGAGGATGTGGAGAAAACACAGTCTGCATTCCCACCGACACTTGTGCGCTGCTGGTGGGAATGTAGACCGATGCAACCACTGTGGAAATAGTATGGAGTTTTCTCAAAAAATTTAAATTGGAACTGCCTTATGACCCAGCAGTTTCACTTCTGGGTACATATCTGAAGAAACCCAAAACTAATTGGGAGGAATATATGCACCCTTGTGTTCGTTGCAGCATTGCTTGCAATAGCCAGGTTGTAGGGCGGCCCTGACCAGTGGGGCTCACTTGGTTGGGCATTGCTCCACAAAGTGAAAGGTCACTGGTTCAGTTCCTGGTCAGGGCACATGCCTGGGTTGCAAGTTCAGTTCCTGGTCAGGCCCTGTACTCCTTGGTCGGGGAGGTTACAAGAGGCAACCAATGGGTGTTTCTCTCACACATCGATGTTTCTCTTTCTCTCTCTTCCTCCCTTCTCCTCTTTCTAAAAATCAGTAACAAAAAGTTGTGGTACATATATACAAGGGAATACTCCTCAACCAATTAAAAAAAATGAAATCTTTTACTATTTGCAACAGCATTGATGGACCTAGAGGATATTGTGCTCAGCTTTTTATTTTTAAAAAAATTTTAGACCTATAGAAAAAAAAATGTAGTAGTTGATTAACAATATACCCTTTATGTAGGTTCTTCAGTTTTGCCTTATTTGTCTGTCTCATTATGTGTGTCTTACAAACTTTGTGTTGTTGTTAAACTATTTGAAAGTAAGTCGAGACATTGTGATAGCTCCCCTTCCAGTATGTCAGCCCGTCTCTTCTCAGAGCGCGAACATTCTCCTGCAACTGTGACACAGCGACCACACTCTGAACGATTTTCCTGACTTCCAAAGGATATCCTTTATAGCTGCTTTTTGAAAAGGATCACGTGTTATATTTGATCTAGAACAGTTTCTTACCTAAATCCTTTTTGGGGGCGGGGGAGCGGCGTCTGGTTGATGGGAAGTTGATGTAGGAGTCCGACCTCCCTGGAGGCTTCAGGACCGCTTGTTCAGCAGTGTGCCTCCATCTGAGTTTGTCGTACTGTTTTATTATTGGTTAGATTGAAATGACGTGTTTTGGTAGAAAGACTATAGGTAATATGTTCTTCTTAGGGTATCACGTATGTCAGCTTGTCCATGATTGGTGATTTAAACTGGTCACCTGGATAAAGTAATGTTTACCAGAGCTTTCCATTACCGAGACTTACCTGTTCCCTTTGTAAGTAGCTCTGCATTGATTACTCAGTTGCCGATGAGTCAGTTATTACAACGGTGGTTAGTCTTAGAGCCAGGCATCTTTAGGCACACAGAGGGCTCATGTAATTAAGATTCATCTGCACTTTAAGAGAACACCCAGTCTTAGTGTCCTGGGCATTTTGTTATTAGAACCCATATGGCCAGAAATCGGGAGTCGAGGGCTAGGAATGCTGTTTGTGTGAGATTGAGCTCGGGGAGAACGCGCCCGCGTGTGTGTGTGTTTGAGGTCGTGGAAGGGGGTCCTCTTCCTGTTCTCTGGTTGTGTGTTGTGTGGCCTGCATCGGCACTGGGGGGCGGAGTCTGGGATAAGTGAGGGTAGTCCTGGGCCCAGTGGCCGTAACGGAGTGTTGAGCTCTTGTGGCTGTTTGTTTGGAGCAGTAGCATTCACTTGGCCTTTGAAGAATGAGAGATACAGCACCTGCCTGCACCTGACTTTGTTACTGTAATACAATCTGCAGTGAGGGGCGTTTTCACCCGAGTCAGGATCAGATTGGCTTTTGACAAAGCTCCTCTTTTCCAGTGGGCGAGTTTGTAAGTGACGTCCTGCTAGTTCCGGAAAAGTGCCAGTTTTTCCACAAAGAGCGGATGGAGGTGTGCGAGAACCACCAGCATTGGCACACGGTCGTCAAAGAGGTAAAAGAAGGGGTGGAAAAGTCAGCGTTGCATTCTGCTAGGAGGAAAAGTAGCTCTTCCCTCCAAACCTCACCATGATTGTAAATTAATTTCTCTTTTTCCCCTTCAAAGTTAGCAGGTACTTTGAAAATTCATAGTACTTGGGGAAAGAATCGAAGTTTTTGTGGGGAGGTTCCGTGCTGACAGTCCAGGCCCTAAAGTTAGGGACATTAAAAAGGACCGTTCGGCAAGGGTGCTCTCAGCAGGGCTCCCGGAGGGCTGTTCCACGCCCTGCGTTCTTGGAGTGGGAGTTGCCGGTTATGGAAATTCAATGCCTGCTCACATACACTGACAGGATTGGATGTCACTTCATCCTTCTAGTGTGGAGAAATAATAGACTTCCTTAACACTTCTCTTCTTGAGTTAAGCTGGGTCTCCAGTCTGTTCTTCGGTCACACTTGGAGGCAGTGCCTCCCTCGCCAGTGAGGAGTGTAAATGAGCGGCAGCCACTCCAGCTGGTGTTGATCGTTGCTATAAGAGTCTCCCTTCCCTTAATTTTTCCCAGCTTTGGATGGTCATCGTTTGGGGCCCAGATAAGCAAAACCTGTAAATCTTAAAATCATAACATCACAACTTTTTGACAGAAAATCTGTGACCATGTGAGAAAGCATGAAGTAGTGATTTGATGAGGGTTTCTCTCGACTGCGCCTGGGAACAGGGTGTGTTCTGATGTTGGTCTGTGGGTTTCTTGTAGGCCTGCCTGACCCAGGGCATGACTTTGTACAGCTACGGCATGCTGCTGCCCTGTGGTGTGGACCAGTTCCACGGCACTGAGTACGTGTGCTGCCCTCAGATAAAGGCCGTGCAGTCCGCTGTGGCCAAAGAAGAGGAGGAGGTGGAGGAGGAGGAGGAAGAGGAGGAAGAAGGAGAGGAGGAGGAAGAGGAAGACTATGAGATTTATAAGAGGTGAGCTCTTGCCCCGAACCTGTGAGCTTGCTCTGCCAGGGGCTGCGGGCTGCTGGTGTAGTGGGCCTGGCCTGGCTCGGGCTGGAGCTGAGCCAGCGTGCATTTCATTCCAGCCGGAGCTGATCACGGGAGTGCCTGTGGCTGGCAGCCTCTTGATATTCTGGGCTGCAGTATTTTCTGCAGATTAACGTGGTCTCTGTCCACTAACTCTCCCCTTTTGCTGATGAGACTGGGCGGAGGGCTTTAGTGGCATGGTTAATTGCAAGCTGAGCTTGCTTCCTGTCTCTGTTTTCGTGTGTTTCAGGACAGGGAAGGGAATTGTTGTTGTATTTTGTCACAGGAACTGGTGTTAACCTTCCTCTTGTGCTGTGACCTTTAGTGAATTTCCTACTGAAGCGGATTTGGAAGACTTCACAGAAGCCGCCGTGGATGAAGATGGAGAGGATGAGGAGGAAGAGGAGGAAGTGGTGGAAGATCGTGATTACTACTACGACAACTTTAAAGGCGATGACTACAACGAAGAGAACCCAACGGAACCCAGCAGTGAGGGGACCATTTCAGAAAAGGAGGTGACCCACGATGTGAAAGGTAACCCGATACAGAGCAGTGGCGGTAAAATCCGTATGGTGATGATTTGCTTAGATTTCTGTACTGCGTTCCTCACAGGTAAGTCACAGAAGGAGCGGTGGTGAGCTCCTGTGAGCCGAAGGGCAAGTCAGCTCTTCAGTGGGCGGGGGTGCCAGCCTAGCAGTGGTGGCTGGGCTGTGGCAGAGCCGCCGATTGGCACATCCCAGGGGAGGTGCCGAATTGGATCAGAACACAGTTCTCTGTGTTGGAAGGACGTAAGTGGAGAATAAGAGAAACAACGTGGCCTGCCCTCAGGCAGAGTTCTTCCACATCCAGCTTGAGACGTTCTCTCCTGAAGGGGTGCCCCTCCTCCTCAATACTGAGAAAGCCCTGACCTCGTGGATAAAAATCCCTGCCTTGGTTCTTCCCTTTCCGAGGGTGTTCCAGTCTGTAGGCTGCCCCATCCGTCCATTGGAGAGGCGGCGGTGGTGCCGGGGAGGGTGGAGTTAACGGCCCCGGTGAGGGAGTGGAACCAGCAGTGTTTTCATCTTGCCAATTAAAAAGAAGTTGTGACAGCTCTAGAACCATTTCCACACAACCTCCTGCTGGTTGTGTGTTTGAAACCAATTAAGATCTGAAGAATTACTTAGGGCCCAACTAGGAGGAAATTACTTACTGAGTCTAGAAATTTATGGTTCACCTCAGAGAACATAAAAATGTGCGCTCATCCTTCCCAGAGGCTTAAGTAGTGCTTACTGTGGTTCTTACCACCAGTATAGCCTGTTCACCTGCCTCCCCTTTGGGCCTTGGTTCCTCCAAGGTAGACAGGTCAGATCACAGATATCTCCACCTAACAACAGATCAGCAACCCGGGGCTCACGGAGCCGTGAAGTAAGGCATTCCTCTGTCCACCTGAACATCAGCCTACACTCAAGACAGCACCAAAAATATTTTCAGTTTCTCAATGTCTGTATTGCCTTCGATTGGGAAATGACTGTGTCATCAGAAATGACTGGCTTGAGCTCGTGAGACAGTGAGCCAGGGCGCTGGGGTCCTGTCCAGACTCGGTCTTCACCGGTGTTAAGCGTCACCCAGCCCGGGTCCTCGCCCGGCCCAGCCCTTGTGGTAGCATTGTGAAGCACCTGCAGCTGCTGCCTCTGTCCCGCTGACGTTCTGACCGTTTTCACACAGCTGTCTGCTCCCAGGAGGCGATGACGGGGCCCTGCCGGGCCGTGATGCCCCGTTGGTACTTCGACCTCTCCAAGGGAAAGTGCGTGCGCTTTATATATGGCGGCTGCGGAGGCAACAGGAACAATTTTGAGTCTGAGGACTATTGTATGGCTGTGTGTAAACCGATGAGTAAGTCCCGCCACGCTGGCTCTGTGCAGCGGCTGTCCTGTCCAGCGTCGTGTCTTTCCTGGCCGTCCGCGTGACTGCATCTGTGTAGTGCTCCCCGCCCACGTGGCTGTTTGCTGTTGGTCGTTTTTCCTCATCTTGTGCTTTCTAGACCTAGGCTTGCTTTCCTGTGGGCCGTCGTCAGCTGACTTCTCCCTGTCCTGTGCTGTCTGTGGGTCTGGTGGCAGTGGTGGCGACAGCGGTGTGTTTCCTCCCTGGTACTGAGGGTGCGCCCGGGGCCGTGTTCTTTCTCATTCCTCCGTGTACACCGCAGGCTCCCAGAGTGCTTGTGTCGGTTTGGAAGGCAGCCGTGTCCTCGGTTGTCTCTGTTGAAAGGCACGAAGGGGTAAGAAGGTTGGCCATGAGCTCTGCACACGATCGTCTCCAGGCTCTGCCCCTCGTTCTTGTCCTCGGCCTGTCCTGCTGCTGACCCCCGCGATGTGTGCTCTGCAAAACAGTGCTCGTGGGGTTGCTGTGGGGACGCAGAGTATCCAAGTGTCTTGCTGTGTGTGCTCTAGGGAGGCAGCAGTTGCCTCCTGTATTTTGGCAACACTGCATCATGCAGAGATGGAGGTAGTGAAGGAATTTTACTTATGAGTTTTTTGGTCACAAAGGACACTCGGGTTTGTTGAGTTGGGTTCATTTAGGTAAAATTTTGCTTTTCTCCATGTTTACCCCTTTGCCTTTTTAAGACCCTCTTTCTGTTACTTGGGTTTGGAAAGTCCTCCGTCCAAGCAGTCTTTCTTGGTTCCTGCCCTGGAATTGTTAGAATAAAGAGTTGCTGCCTGTTCCTGGTGTTTGGTTGTAGCTTCCGGAAGTTTTCGTGCAAACACCTTCTTGGTCCCCCTGTCCTCCCCCCACCGCAGGCTTCCAAAACCCCGGTGCAACGTGGTGTGCCTACCGCACTCCCCTCCAGCTGCTGCTCTGTGGACAGGCCGTTTTTATTGGATACAATTGAAAACGTGAAAAAAATGTGAATTCTTTGGCAGAAATTTTTTTACTCAGTAGAGATATAGAGAGAGCAATTGATAGTTTCTGCTTTGTAAAACTACTTAAATGAAGAGGCAACAAAACATTGTTTTGGGTTGAAGTCTGAGGGAGGAACCCAGGATCCTGTAAGTTCTTGTCACATATGCAGGTGGTGATCTTTCCCCAGGGACCAGAGAGGTTGTACCTTAAGACACTGTGGAACAGCAGTTCTTTTTTTTTTTTTTTAATTGAATTTATCAGGGTAGCATTGGTTAATAAATTACGTAGGTTTCAGATGTACAATTCCATAATATACCATCTGTATATTGTGTGATGTGTTCACCACCCCGAGTCAAGCCTCCGTTCCCCTGGAGCGGCAGTTCTTCAGTAGCAAAGTCTGCAGAATGGTAGCTTCCTGTTAGTTAGGGTAGGGGACCTGCCGAGGAGCAGCTGTGCTCCTGTGCTTTTGGGGCCCCTGGCTGGAGTGCTTTGAAAGTCCAGCAGCGTCACTGTTCCGGTGGTCAAGTTTGCATCCCTCCTCAAAGGGGATTGATTCAGTTGGGCCAGTGAGCCGGTTGTTTCCACACGAACAGAGGGATGTGGTTCTAGGTGCAAGCCCGTCCGTCTGCGGAACCAAACCTCTCGGCTGCCTCGCCTTTCCCTTCCTATCTCCAGAGGGCGGGGACACCTGGTGCTTGCTGTCTGTATCCCGCCCAGTGAGAGGAGCCAAAGACTCTGCTTCTAGCACAGCAGCCTTTAAGCTGCAGGCCTGCATCGCTCAGCGCAGTGTGCATGGTGGCACAGAGGGACTTCAGTGCTTTGAGATTCTCCCGGCTGAAAGTTTTGAGCATCAGGGGGAATGTGGTTTGTGAAGCCCTATATACCCTAATTTATTTAATCCGGAAATTGGCTGTTGAGATCCTGTTTATATGTATGTGGGAGTTAGGTATTCTTCAGAAGATTCTGTTTTTAGGTTTACTAAATAAAAGGTGTTCTGATGGGTCCTGACTGGTGTGGCTCAGTGGACTGAGTGCCGGCCTGCGAACCAAAGGGTTGCTGGTTCAATTCCCAGTCAGGGGCATATATCTGGGTTGCAGGCCAGGTTCCCAGTGTGGGGCATGCAAGGAGCAGCCACACATTGCTATTTCTCTCCCTCTTTCTCCTTCCCTTTCCTTCTCTCTAGAATAAATAAATAAAAATATTAAAAAAGAAAGAAAACAAAAAAAGGTGTTCTGATGGAAAACCTTGGAGTGGCTGATGCATTTGTAGTTATATTTGTCAGTTACATATTTGTTTTAAAGTTCCGTTGAAGTTACGCAATTCTGGAAGTTAGGTGGATTTGTTCCTGAATAAAACTTGTTGCATTTGGGCATTTGCTACCCACTTAGCTCCAACATGTCATGGTCCGGCAGGTTGTGCCAACAGGTCATGTGTGAGTCCTCCTGGCTTGGGGAACCTCGAGGGAATCGAGCTAACGAGAGTTTCCTTACGTATTCCTCGAGAGGTTGCCTGAGTAGCCTGCCATCTCACTCTTTTCCTTTATGAGATTAGGCCCCGTTGTGCAGGTTGGTGTTGCCTTGCCTGGGCGCACTCCGAATCTGTGCTTGTCTGGCACTGAGGAGCGGTTCTTTTAATGGCTTGCTCTCTGGGTGATGCCCTGAAGGCCAGAGAATTGTCCAGTATAGCAGCCTTGTCCGTCACATCCAGCAACTTGGTTTTACCCCGTGGTTTCTGTTATTGGGGGTGGGGCTTAGAGTCTCCCAGTGAATCCGAAAACAGGAAAACTGTAGCTAGAGCAATTGAGACTTTTCCGTACTCAGTCTGTATGCAAACAACATTCCGTTAAATCGGCTTCCCAAAGTAGGTTCTAGCCTAAGAACAGCAAGAAGAGAGGAAAAAACCTGAGCACTGAAGTTCCTTTCAAAATAGAGAATTTGTGGAAGTGCCTCCGCTTGTCTCTGGTCAGCTGCTGTCAGTGACAGCAACAAGGAAGTTGTTTTTTTAGGTTTCAAGGTTTCAAGCACTGAGGGACAGTACAGAGGTGGTGGTTTCCTTTTTCTGCCCCAGAAGTGCTAAGTAAATGCCTTGCTGGTACCGCATTTACTGGGGGCCCTGGCCTGGCCTGGTGGGTGAGTGTCATGGAGGGGAAGATGACCAGGGCCATGTGACACAGCCGGCCCTCGGCAGACAGGAGCACTCTTTACGTTGGTGTGGTACGGACCGTCGAGTCCACTGCAGTCCCGAGCCCGGTTTCCCTCCCAGGGCACGGCGCAGCTTCCTCACTGGGCCTCGCCCCCAAGGAGAACGCCCTCTGTCGTTTGTTTCAGTTCCCCCGACTCCTCTGCCAACCAATGATGTCGATGTGTATTTCGAGACCTCTGCAGATGACAATGAGCATGCTCGCTTCCAGAAGGCTAAGGAGCAGCTGGAAATTCGCCACCGCAACCGCATGGACAGGGTAAACCGGAGCACTTTCCTTACCTTTGTGGTGTTGGGCACTGGGCGACGTGGTGTTCAGAGTTGAAAAGGGACACCATCTCCTTAGATTGTCATGCTGACGTGTCACCTGGGACAGGTAGGGTGTGGGAGCATAAGCGGGCCTCCGTGGTGTGACTGGTCTTTTGCCCCGTCACCTGCTGCGTGCTTGGGTCTCACACTCTGGGGAGCGTGTGTGCTGTCATGTTCTTGCTGCTGTTACTTTTTTGCCATTAACTAGCTCGGGAATTTTATTTTAAAGAAGGAAGCTTTATATCGCAGTTGTAAATAGCTAGTGTCGTGTGCCGCTAGAAAAAGGTAAGTGTAAAAATGTATGGAGTGGAAGCGAGAGGCCAGCTAGCCACTGCTGCCTGTCTGGGTTCTGAGTCTTGGGGATGCTCACTTTTCCTCGAAAGGGCTGCGTGAGAGCACCACGGGCACCGCAGTGCACCACATGTGTGGTTTCCTGCTGCACAGCTCCTAAGTGAGGTGCGGGGCCTGGCAGTATTTTTAGAAAAGGAGGGTGTTGTTTTAGAGATTACTCTGGTCAGAGTGCTTTGACCTCTGTTCTAGGTAAAGAAGGAATGGGAAGAGGCTGAACTTCAAGCAAAGAACCTCCCTAAAGCGGAGAGGCAGACTCTGATCCAGGTAAGATGCCTCCTTCAGGGACGCAGCTTCCAGCCTGACCCTGAGAGGTGGTCAGAGCCTCCTCTCAGGAAGTTTTAGCTGGCCTGCCTTTTTTTTTTTTTTTTTAATGAAACCTCCCAGCTGGTGTTGTCTAGCATAGCTCACCTGTGGTAGGAGAGCAAATCCCTAGCCAGAGTACACCGAACTCATGCCAGAAAGTAACCTTAGCTCAGCTGTGTTCGTTAATTCTGCTTTGCTGGCAAAAGTCCTGTCGTCTTCATTCTTAGGCTGTGACTTATTTTTCAGCTCTACTGAATTCTTTTATTTTCTTGCCTGTCCTCACCCAAGGACGCGCTTATTGATTTTAGAGAGGGGCCAAGGGGGGGAGAGATACGTGTGAGAGAGAGAGACATCGATTGGTCACCTCACATATGAGCCCCAACCGAACTTGCAGCCCAGGTATGTGCTCTGACCGGGAATCGAACCTGTGACCTTTCCGTTTATAGGACAGTGCTCTAACCAACTGAGCCACGCTGGTCAGGGTTGGATTTTTTTTCAACAGACTTACTGAAAAATCAGAAAGCATAAAAAAGGCTCTCTGATACCAGTGCATCTCTAACTTTGTAAGAATGTCATCTTAGAATCACAGCCGCGGCTGCGTCCTCCTTGAGTGGAAGAGGGTGCTCGTGGGAATGGGGATGGCAATCTACAAGACAGGTTTGGGTTCCATAAAATTTTTAAACATTTTGGAGTAATTGGTATTTCTGTTTAGCAAAAATTTCTCTTCTCATGATTACCCTTTCTCAGAACATCTGGAAAATCTAAGCGTGTTCCTTTCTACATAGCCGGTGCATCCCATGCAGGGAAACTGACCCACCAGCTTAAAACTATACCTTTACTTTTTTATTATTAATTTTTTTTAGAGAGGGGAAGGGAGGGAGAAAGAGAGGGAGAAAAAATCAGTGTGTGGCTGCCTGTCACGTGGCCGCTGCTGAGGGCCTGGTTCACAACCCAGGCATGTGCCTGGACTGGGAATCAAACTGGCGACTCTTTGGTTCACAGCCTGCGCTCAGTCCACTGAGCCACACCAGCCAGGGCAGAAACTATACCTTTAAGTATGTCCAGGTGCTGCACAGATAACAACAGCTTGCCCTCCAGGACTTTGGTGTGAGTGGCTCAGCAGAACTCAGCATGTTACTGGGATACCTTTCCAAATACATCTCCTATTAGGCGGTGGCATCAGGATTTGTAAGTTGGTGCTGGCCGTGCTACATTGTGGAAGGCGGAGCATTTTTTTCCTTGCAGTGCACGTGGAAAAACCAGTAATGTCAGGGAATGCTGAGGAGTCCTTCTGACGTTTGCTTTACCATGCTGTCATTAGGCAAGGAAGCAATTTTCCTAACACATCAGATAAAGTACCGCAGCTCCTCAGATTATGCCGTTTCATTGGCTGTCATTTTGTGATGTTGATGAGATGCCATAGCAACGTAACTCTCATTCATATCAATTAGCCTGTGGTAAAATTGGTTTCGTTACATATCATTTTGCTTGAAGTCACAGAGGCCACTGATGGTAAGTGAGGACTTACTGTATACAGTACTGGGGTCTTAACCGTGCTGCACTCTCTCAACTGGTTGCCGGCTCACACAGGCTCTGGGCAGGGAGAAGCCAGCATTGGGCTTCACAGCTGTTTGCCTAGACTTCTGGGTGCCACGAATTACATGTCATCTGCTTCCTGGGTTTAGCACTTCCAAGCTATGGTGAAAGCCTTGGAGAAGGAAGCAGCCAGCGAGAAGCAGCAGCTGGTGGAGACCCACCTGGCCCGCGTGGAAGCTATGCTGAACGACCGCCGCCGCGTGGCTTTAGAGAACTACCTGGCCGCCCTGCAGTCGGACCCGCCTCGGGTGAGTCGTGCGCAGAGCAGGTCGCTGGCGAAGGGCAGCCTCAGTGTGGCCTGCCCTGAAGCACTGTTTGTGTAGAACCCATGTATGACACTCAGGTCAGTAAAATGACATTTTTATGACAAGTTCTGGCAAGGCTGGAAGTAAGGAGAAAAGAGGAGGGAGGAAAAGGTGTTATGTTGTACCGAGTAGTACCTGCTACTCTCAGCTTAGCACCGTACTCGGGCCTGCGTGTACCACCTGTGATGCAGAGAAAGCATAACCTCAGCATTGGCTGGTAGTTTTTCCGTTACTGAATTTTTGTAATAGCCTGACTCTCAAAGACCCAAAACATGCCTTCCATGGACAAAGGCTTTTGAGCCATTGTGAAGAAAGGGGTAGTTTCTATAGAAACCCTTTCACACCAGCAGTCTCAGACATCTTGATTTCTTCACTCTATGACCTGTCTTGCTTTGGGGGGATGGAAAGTATTGGAAAGGAGGGTATTTGTATCCTTCCTAGGTAAGCAAGTACAGTCATTTCTGGGTGACACAGGGACTGCCTGGTTTGTAATTAAGGTGGTGGAGCTGGCTCAGCAAAAGCGTACATTGGAGGAGGACTCAGAAAACAGTGTTTGTTAAGGAGCCGATGAAACTTTGGAACTTAGATTTCAGTGCTGAGAAGGGTAGCTTCTTGTTCGTGGTGATAAGAATTTGTGAAAGTACAGCTTTCATTCTTGAGCCTTGCTGAGCTTTACATTCCAAAGGAGATTTTAAAGCCTTGTTTTTCTGTTTTCAATTCCCTTGGTCTCCGGGTATTAAAACAACTGTTCTGTCCTGCAGCCTCATCGCATTCTGCAGGCCTTGCGGCGTTACGTCCGTGCTGAGAACAAAGACCGCCTGCACACCATCCGTCATTACCAGCACGTGCTGGCTGTGGACCCAGAAAAGGCGGCCCAGATGAAATCCCAGGTATGTGAGACGGAGCAGAGACTGCTCTGGGGGAGAGCTTCCGGTGGGCGGGGGGCTGCCTTGCCTGACGGATGGACAGTGCCCGTAGCTCTGCTCAGTGTCAGTCCTTAAAAACGAGTGTTGACTTCCAAAGACATTAGGTAGAAGAGTTGGTTTTTGAAAAGGTACTATTTTAAAAATGTATTTCTTCCCATACTTTTTTACATTAAATACTTTCTATTTAAAGTTTCTGAGAGTATAGAAATACATGGTTATACTGAAGAGGTAAATCAACATCTGGCAGTTCATGTCTGATTTAGGGCACCACCAGAATTAATATTTGAAATCTTTTTCCAGGCAACTATATCAGGCAGGTCTTTAAAATCGGTATTTTGTTACACTCTTTGTTCAGACAGACACTTTCACATTCCTGGATGTTGTCCCCATGCTGCGTCTACCTTGTCTTTTTTCTTTCAAATTTAATTTAATTATTTAACTTTTAGAGGCGGGGAGGGAGAGAGGGCGAGTAACATCGATGTAAGAGACAGACACAGGTGGTCGCCTCTCGTACACACTCTGACCGGGGACCAAACCCGCAGCCCAGGCATGTGCCCTGACCAGGAATAGAACCTGTGTTCTTCTGCTTCGCAGAGACAGTGCCCAGCCAGCTGGGCCACACCAGTCAGGGCGGGTCTCGGGTTTTTTACAGCCATCTATGAAAGTTTGTGTCTGGACGCTCTTTCTCACTTCGATATTGTCCATGTATTAGCTATTTTACTGTCATGTTGATAGAAAGTGAACTTGCCTGCAATACTGCTAGCTCTCTCTTAAATTACAGAGTCTGATAGTTGAGCCTATTAATTGTCCTAGAGGGCCTTGTGATGACAGAGCCGATCTTACTGCATTTCCTCTGTATTACAACACAGCAGTGCTGTGTTGACTGTGGGCGTCCTGTGTGTCCCTCTCCCAGCCCTTTGTTGCGTGTGTTACGATTGGAAGGTGATCTGCCCAGCTGTCCCAGGAACAGTGCGGTGAAGTTACTGCTCTGTTTGTTGAGCGCGTGTTTGGGTGCTTCCTGCCCAGCTGCCGAGCTGTGCCCTAGCACCTGACCATACAAAGTCACATCCTGGTGTGCCCTTGGGCAGCTCCTGGTCTGGAACAGAATTAATTATATAAACTGTGAAGATGAAGAATAATTGCCATTAAACATGGGTTCACCTTAGCAGTTGGATGCTTGGTGGAGTGAAAGAACTCGGGCCCCTAAATGGTGGAAGTGAAAGGGGCCGGGTCTGGGGACGGGTAGGGCCCTTTTGCGTGGGCCTGGAGCTCCCTCTTCAAGCTGGACGGAGTAGAAGAGGGGAAAGGCCCAGCGTCTCCTCGAGAGGCTTCCAGGAAGCTTAGGTGGAACAGCGTGTGCATCTGGACCGCGGTTAGGTTTTTCAGGTCTACTTGATTTTATTTAAAGTATTATTATTATTATTTGTTGGTGGTGGTGGTAGTGGGTGGAGCGTGTGTGTGTGTAAAAACTAGACTGTTATGTAGGACTTTAAAGAAAAAACGGCCTGTCCCGTGTGATGGGAATAGAAGGAGAAACCTGATCAGTATGTGAAACTAATAACTAGGGAATGAGCTAAGCTGCAAGCAGGGTCAGAGTGCCCACCAAGTCGCACAGGAAGGAGAGCCCTCCTAAGAAAATCCCTGGAGGGGGAAACCCAGCCGTGCTGTGTGATATTTACTGTCCGCTCTGAGCCCTCAATTCCGGTGAAGCTCAGCTGCTGCATCCCATGAACCTTTTGTTGCCCGTGCTGTTCTGTGAGCTCCAGAGAGCCCTGAGTGTGTTCAGTCTGCCGTAACGCACAGCGTCGGTTTGGGGTGAGCGATGCAGCTTTACCCCGCCGTGCTGCAGCTCAGAGGGTCACCCACAGATGCTTATGTCCAGTCATTCTCGCCCTGGGGCTCGCGTCCTCATGTGGGGGTGTGGACCTTCCTCTCCCAGGTGGCTCCTCGTTAGTTCATCTGAAGAAGAAGAAGAATGTCAGCACATGCTAAGACTGTGCGAGGGCCATGATTTGGTTTCTATTTGTATTTTTTCCCAGAGGATTTACTCTTGTGCTTTTCCATCCATTTACTTGATTGAAAGAATGGCAGATATAAAATTAAATTGCTTCATCCTTGCTTTCACAGGTCAGAGAGCTATCAATCTGTATACAATAAAGGCATCTTTCCATTTAACTCCTCCCACCCCCGCATTGGCCCTTCCTGGTAATGGAGTCCACAGAGTTAATCTGTTGGTTTAGATCGCCCTCTTTAGGAAGCGCTTGGTCACTGTACGTGTGACCAGCAGGAATAGCCTTTTTCGATAGCCTGCAGGGTGTTCCTGGGGTGGAAGGCAGCCTAAGTCACCTTTCTTTTCCACCCTGAAGTGCTTTAAAAGCAAGTGAGCAGTTCTAATAGCTTTTTAAGAAAAGAGAACAAGCTCGGAAGTTTTGCATTGAGAAAGGATAGTGAGCTGTGGAAGGCGGATGGTAGGAAAGTCTCAGTTAACACCCCTTAAAATTGGGTTTGTGTCTACCTTTGCATACATTTTTAGAAGAAGAGCTGATTTAATTGAAGAGGAATACACCATGATAATCATTTGAAGCAATCACTTCCCTAAGCAAAGTCTGAATGGTCCCCTCACTCACTAAATCTACTTTTTAACCAGTGATTTCATTTTCTGTACCCCATCTAATCTGACCAGTGGTTAAAAAAAAATTGTACACCTCTTCCCCATTTTCACTCAGTAACCTTACAGAGTATCTGGCATTGTACAAGCTAGGTTCTTCTTAACTCATTCAGTATGGTTAGTAAGTTCCTCATGTGAAAATCAAATCAGCAGGTGGCTATTGAGAATTGTTAAATTTTCTTTTAACTTGGAGAACTCTGTGGATAAATTCTCAGATCACTGAGGGGTATTACACAGTCTGAACACATTCTCACACTTCATGGGTCAGCAGATACGGCGTGGGGATAATACATCCTCTCTGACCAGCTGCTCTGCTGGACATTGCAGAGACGTGCCTTTTCAGCTGGGCTTTGCAGAAGGGTGCGTGTTGATGAGTCTCCACTGTACTGTCCTTACAGGTGATGACACATCTCCACGTGATCGAAGAAAGAAGGAACCAAAGCCTCTCTCTGCTCTACAAAGTCCCTTATGTAGCCCAGGAAATTCAAGAGGAGATTGGTGGGTGCTGATGCTATTTCTGTCGAAGTCGGGTGGGATTCTTGCTAAGGGTTGAGGCTGATTAGAGAAACAGGACAAATGAGGCCATGAAGCTGGGCATTAGCACCCTGTGGTTTCAGAAGTCTAGAATTCATGTGTCAAGGTCAAGTACTGGCTGCGAGCCACAGAGCCTTGAGTTTCACTGACCTTCACTCCGTTACCGGAAGGAAAATCTAGGGTGTAAAGTTGCAAAGGATTGGGGGAAGTCTCCTATTACCCTCCCTCCCCCCACCCCGATTGCTGATGTATCTCAAGGAACCTACTTTACACACGTTCTCACTTCCTTTTCGTCTGGTTGCTGTTGCCTCCATTTATTGAACAAACATCTGTTGTGTCTGCTCATGTTGTCGGAGGAGAGAGAGAGACAGGAAGACGAGGGTCAGATGGTGATGAGAGCTGTAGGGGAAGGTTGAACTGGGGGAGGCCGGCAGTGAGTGGCTGGGCAGTCACCTGCGATCTCCAGGGGAGGAAACGTAGTCCCCATAGGCAGTGACTGCCGCTGAGGCATGTTTTAAGTCAAATGGGCACATTCGAGCAGCTCGTGGAGGCCAGAACGTCACAAGAAATGAGGCCAAAGAAGTAGGCAGAGGCAAATTTGTTAAGAGATTTTAGCAAAATCAAGGGTTTGGCTTTTATTCCAGGATAAGAGATCGTGGTTAGAGGCTTTTAAACTAGTGAGTGATTAGGTCTGGATTATGCTTTTAAAAAGAACATGAATTTTTTAAAAAAATTACTTGGCTGCTTTGTGGAAAGTTGATTAAAATTGGAAACCGCCCAAGAATGCAAACCGAGGAGAAAGACGGCGGCTGTGCACTGAAGGGTGATGGGGGCGGGGAGGCATGGGCGGTCTCCGGGACGCGTGTCAGAGGAGGTGGATGGGGTGTGCTGTGGGTTGGGTGGGGGGTGAGGGAAAGAAAGACATCAGGATAATTAATGCCCAGGTTTTCATTGGGAGCAGACGAGTGGGGCTGGTGCCGAGTTTTCCCGAGGAAAGGGTCGTGTTCACACACCTGAAGCAGAAGGCGCTGTTGGGCAAGGAGGGAGGCCGAGGTGGGCTGTTAGATTTGTGTGCCAGAGCTCCAGTGGTGGGCACAAGGTAACAGATACGGGCGTCTTGATATGTGGACGGTGTTTTAAAAATGTGCCATTACATGGAATTACTAAAACAGTGAGTTGGTAGAGAAGAGGAGGTGCCCAGGATGGAGCCCGGGGGTTCCCAGTGCTGGGCTTCTGCTGGGCCACAGAACTGGGCGGCGTTGCAGGTGTGGTTCACCGTGTTGTGAGCTGGCCGGACGCTCCTCTCGCAGATCTCACGTTCTATAAAGGCATGAAGTAGTCTCGTTCAGACTGTTGGTCCTGTACCTAGAATCTAGATCCTCCTGACAACCCTGCCATGTCTGTCTGTCAGATGAGCTACTTCAAGAACAGCGTGCAGACGTGGACCAGTTCACTTCCTCCATCTCAGAGACCCCTGCGGACGTCCGGGCGAGCTCTGAGGAAAGTGATGAGATCCCGCCGTTCCACCCCTTCCACCCCTTCCCATCCTTACCCGAGAGCGAAGGTGTGTGTGACCCACGGTGCATCTGTTAAGCAGTGGGGGTGGGGGTGGGGTGGGGTGAGGGGGGAAACCAGTAAAATTGAAGTCAGGTTTTTGAACCTGGATTGCGTTGGGGAGTCTGTGTGTCTGGTGAAAATTGGACAGGGAAAGGGAAACTTAATTCATTGAGCACCTACTACATGCAGGTATCGTAATGGGTGCTTTCAGATAGTTGGTTTCAGTGTCACCATGAGGTTAGCCCTATCTCTCACATTTTATAGATGGTTGGTGGGGTCTTTAAGCCACTGTTTTCCTGGCCCTATTAGCCACCTCCAGCATGTATAAAACCTTACATGTGGAAGTCACCTTACAGTTTAAATAGTGCTGTCGTGTTAAATCACACCTGTATCTTTTCACAACAGCCTTGGGAGTTAGGGGATGGCACTGCTCGCTGTGGTTTTGGGTGGAGAGAGAGCGGCGTTCCTCTCCTCCCAGTCAGCACGCTCCCTTCCGTCCCCAGGGTGGTTCTTGGTGCCTAAGGGCCCTCTCAGTGCTGTGGGTCTGCCCCAGAAATAAACAAGCTGCAGAGTGAGCCTGGCACCCTGTCCAGTGCTGACGGTGGTGGTGATAAAAGGAGTGGCCACGGCTATATAGTCCCTGTCTAATGCCAGCTTTATGGGTGCTCTCAGTGAATCCTCAAAAGAATCCTCTACTGGAGTTTCCTCATTTGGGGGTTCCAAGGTTTAAAGAGGTTAAGTCTGCCCAGGGTCCTATAGCTGGTAGGTGGAAAGTAAGGGTTTGAACCCAGGCTGATTTGGTCCTGTGGTCCTGCATAATCACTTGCCTCTGACCAGATACTGCAGTGCTGGACAGAGGCCTGAAGAAGGCACTGCATGGCGGGGGTGGGGCGGGCAGCCTCTGGCTTAGCCTTCAGACCTTAATTGCCTTCTGAACCAGGTGTACCGGAGGTGCCAACTCAGTTGGCCCTGCAGTGACATAACGGAATCTGAGGAAGGAGGCTAATAAAGGCAGGTGCTTCCCTACAGCCGGCTCTTACAGGGCCCGGACCTCTGCACGGGGTCTGGTGGCCATGCTCACCCAGCTGGTCTGGGCGGAGCTGTGGGTCTTTCTGAGCGAGGGCTTTGTCTCCTTTTCGGAAAACCACAGTCCACACTAACTTCTGAATGTGTTCTTTTCTAAGAGAAAAAACTTTGTGGCTAAGCTGCATAATTTGGGGGTCTGACAAAAATTTCCCCAAAAGATTCAAGACAGACTATTTCTTTCTCTCTTACCTGCTAGTCATTACTACTGATTTGTTTGTGGGATATTTCAGGCAAGATTTTTAAGGAAGAATACTTTTTGTTGACATTATAGAGGAATTCTAAAATAGGGAATTTGAAAGACACCATTTTTTTCTTAATCTCCTTTTGTGCTATTTTGTTTTTATTGTTTTCCTTTCTGCTAGACACCCAGCCGGAGTTGTACCACCCAATGAAAAAAGGTTGGTTTGTCCGAGATGTTCCCTCTAAGACCTTCATTCCCGTCACTTCCCCAGTGTGTCTGAAGTCTCATGTTCTGTTTCATAACATCACCGACTTTTTTCCACCTCATTTTCTCAGACGTAGCTGTGGGTGGGGCCCGAGCAGCCCCATCCCCAGCCTCCAGAATCCAGTGTCAGTGAGGCCAGCTACATGGTGGCCATCTGAGCTTTCCTCTGATGTCCAGAGAGTACCAAAGTGACCACAGTGGATTCTTCCTAAATCCTTTTACTCCGGGTAGACTTTCAGAAGTATATCCAGTGTAAAAGGCTGGTTGGGAATGGCTAATGTGAAAACAAATATGCTTAATTTCCGGTCAGGTGGAAAGCCTTTTTTCCCCTAATCTCCCCTTTATTTCTCTGCTGCTGCTCCCACTTAACATCTTTGCCCTTTTTAGCTGTCCCTTGCCCTTTGTCTGTGCCCATCTGTCTATTGCCAGTTGTCTCGCATCCCCTGAGTTACAGCTTTGATCCAGACGCACTAAGAGCTGATGGGCGAACCCGGCGGAGAGGGGTGAACTTGCTGTAGTGCGTCCGGCTTTCAGAGCCAGCGTCACGTGAGCACTGTGCTCAGCACCCGGCCTCCTTGCTCTCGTTCGCCCGCTGACACGCTGTCGGTGGGGGTTCGGCTCTTCTGTAGATGAGGCTTATTTTTGAAGCCTTAGAGGTGACAGGACTCACTCAAGCAATGTGTTTCGTAGGCAGAGAAGTGAGAATTTGAGCCCAGCTCCCTCTGTCTTCAGAGCCCATGCTGTTTCCGTTACATGAGATGCTGGCGTTGACTGCCAAACTTCCGCAGGGTGTCGGGCAGTCCGCAGTCCCTGGAGTCGCCGGAGTCAGTCCAGATGTTTTGTGTTCTGAGTGTGTGGTCTGCAAGCCCACTCTTGGCTCTGCGGGCAGGTGGTGGACAGTCCAGGCGGTGTCCTCTGGCTAAGAACGTGGTGGTGGCTGTGCCACAGCTGCTTCTCAGAACCCAAGTGTACACTCGAAATCTCACACTGGCTTCTGTGCTGATGCTTTGTCGTCTCCTACTGGGGTGTTGCCCTTCGTCACCGTGTTAACATTTCTCCAAACAGCACATCTTACTGTGTTTACAGATCAAGTTTAAGATGTTTATAGATCAAGATGAAATCTTTAGGTTAACTGAATTTTACCCTCCTACCTCAACTGTGACTAGTTGGGATAATTTAAACATTAACTTTTGGTCTCTTAAACCACTTGTTTGTGTATTTTGTAAAATCAAAATGGTTTTGGTTAGTGTTTAAGAAACATATGGGTTATAGAACTAAAAAAGTATTAGAACAGTCCGGACGAGTAGCAGGTCCAGGGCCGGGTTATTCATGAGATAGGATCCTGCCCTTCTCCTGAGAAAAACGGAGGGAGGGCGCTCGGGCCTGCGGCGCATCAGGCTTGTGCATGAGTGCCGCGTGGCTGCTTCAGTGGCATTTTGAGACTACAGACGCCACTGAAGCCTTGGTTTAGCTTGCCCTAGCATCAGGTCAAGAGGTTATTCTTTAAAATGAGAGCTTTAGAAAAAACGGTGTCATTCTTGGCTGCAATCTAATAAGGGGCTGCGTCACCTGGCCTGCAGGGCTGGCAACTGCAGTGGCTGTTAGGAATTGCTCCGTGTCAAAAGCAAGTCTGGTTGTGAGCTGGACGCTCTGCTGTGGCTGGCTAGTGTCACCACCTGCCCTTGGCAAGCCGGGGAGAGAGGCGCTTTGCACATGCTCATGTCTGAGTGCCGCTTGCTCGCAGGTGGTCACCTTTGAGTGCCGAGTGTCTGTCAGGTTGATCTGTTTATAAAAGGTCCAGGTCAGATGTTTACTTAGAGCTGTGTGGGTTATTACTAATAAGGAAGTGTGGGAAAGCTGGAAGTCACACGCTTTGGAGCTAAAAATAAAGAGGATTGCTCTCACTTTCCTCTTGCTGGAGGAGTGCTGGCTTCAGTCACGCTGCGTCTTTGGAGGGCCACACAGCCATGGCGTCAGCTCAGGCCACGTCTGACCTTGCCAAGAGGCAAGTTGCTGTTCTTGTTCTGTATATAAAAAGGTACCTTCCACCCTGGTGTTAGGATTCTGTGTTTCTGTGGAATGCGTCCTTTTCATTCTCTAATAAGCATCAAGGATGTGGCCCTCTCTGATCTAGGTCCTGAGGGAGTTACAGCCTAGTGGGAAACGCAGGGGGAAATCAGTAATTCTAGACAGTGGTTTTCAGTGTTATAACCTGGGGTGTCTCTGAGAGCAGCTGTAGCTTGAAGGACAAATCGGGTTCAAGGTCAGGGAGGTGATTTCAGGCAGAAAGCATGGCTGGCCTGTGAGATAAAATGTCACGCTCGAGGCGGACATGCAGATTCATTGCTGGTCCAGCTGTTGTGCCATTTGAAGCGAGCCCCCGGTGTTGAAGGGGCGACTGGCAGGGTGACAGCGGGGGCTCAGTGATGGCAGTTGGGGTCCCACGCTCGAACGCCTGCAGACTTGTACTGCCTCTGTGTCGCTTACCATAAACATTCTCTTCTGAAGGCTTGCAATCCATCTTTCCAAGTGGATACAAGTAAGCGCAGTCTCCGCTTTGTTTTTCCCATTAGCACTCTGAAGAATGCCCGTTTCATCCATACATAGGGAATACAGTGCTTCCTCAAAAGTGGGAACCAAGCAGCGTACCTAGTCGCAGGGGTGGCATTCAGAGGGGGTTCTCTGCCCCCCAGAGGGCGTTTGCTGCCTCACCCAGAAGCATGAGGTCAGCCCCTGCTGGGAAATGCAGCTGTGGTCTCTCTCCGTACAGGCTCGGGATTGGGCGAGCAGGACGGAGGGCTGATAGGTGCCGAGGAGAAGGTGATTAACAGTAAGAGCAAAGTGGATGAAAACATGGTGAGCCCCTTCTCTCTTCTCTCCTGCACTGCTTTGACTTTGAGGCGGATCATAGTGAGTGGCGTTGTTTCCGATGCTTTCCAGACGAACCGCCATGTGGTGGAGGGCGGGTGGGCTCCAGCTGCCCCCATAGGTGTGCTGTTACTGTTCAGCGTCTGGGTATAAGGTGGAATAAAGAGTTATTTAGTCGCTTACTCTTTGCCACGCAGTGGGAAACATGTTTGCAAGCTAAAGAGGTGAATAAAACGTGTGAGGCCATTTTCGAGTGAGTAGAAATTTCATAACTTGAAAATGGAGTAGAGCTGGCTTTGGTTCTTACACAGCTTCAGGTTTATACCTCCTAAGTAATTATTATTCCAGCACTGTCTATTGCATTTCTGGGTTATTCTTAACTGAGTTTGATAGTTCAGCGTGGCTTCTTGCTAATCTGTCCTGAGACCTTTTTTCACGACAGCCACCTGAAGGACATGTAGGTAAGGGCCGTGAAAGGACCCCCACTGCGTTACCGTGGTCGCACATCCACACCGTCTCTTTCCCGAGGGCTTCGGTGACTGGCTTTGGGTGAATGTGCCAGAGTTGCAGGGGTTGTGGGTGTCCGTCGGGTGTCTGCTTCCCTCCTCCAGATAGTGAAAGGAATCGCATTTATGCTAAGTTTCCTCGTCCACCCAGTAACTGACGTGTTCGTACTGTTCCAGGTCATTGACGAGACTCTGGATGTGAAAGAAATGATTTTCAATTCCGAGCGAGTGGGCGGCCTTGAGGAGGAGCCGGTATGTGTGCTGTTCCCGGACCTCGTGCCCGGCTAATCTCCAGGGAGACCGGGGAAGTGGGAGCCCTCCCCCATGGATGGTTACCGGGAGAGCCGGCGCTCAGAGCTCCCTCGGGTTTGGAGGCACGGCCGAGGGACCTTGGCCCTGATCGAGTCGCTCGTCTAGGTTGTGTCATTCATGTTGTGCACATGGTCACTGGGCTTTGTTGCATATCTGCTTTGTCGTTTTAGGAATCTGTGGCGCCACTGCGAGAGGACTTCAGTCTGAGCAGCAGCGCCCTCATTGGCCTGTTGGTCATTGCGGTGGCCATCGCTACGGTCATCGTCATCAGCCTGGTGATGCTGAGGAAGAGGCAGTATGGCACCATCAGCCATGGGATCGTGGAGGTGAGTAGCTGGGCTTTCTTCCCACTTGGCCCTGAGCTGGCGAGGGTTTCCTCGCTGCTGGCAGGAGCTTTGTGGAATTCAACTGTCGGTACTTCTGGGTGTGCCACATACTTAAATTGCTCCCCGGGTCCCCATTTTGCAAGTCAGCCCCAGCTGAATTATGTTGATTCTATGACAAGGGGCTGTTGCTGACTTTTCAACATTAATTTGAGCTTTGTGGAATCGTAAGGGCATTTTATGTTTGCAGAGGCTGAAAGCTTTTTCCAGTTTCCTTAGTGTTCCTTTTTTAAGTTATGTTAGGTACTTGAGAATGGAGGACTGTAATACTTTCCATTGTTGTTGTTGACTTGTTTGCTAAGGAACAAACCAGCTCTGTGACACATCAGGCAACCATGGCAACCAGGAGTGAATTAAGTCTTAAGAATAGGAACCAGGACTAATATTACTCTTTTTTAATCAGGGGGAAAAAGCAATAGGAAATTTAGAAAGAACTGGAGGAGGCTGTTTCTCTTTCATCTTCTGGTGATTTGTGATTAGAACTGCTGAGTGCTCATCTTTGGTGGGTGGTGGAAATGAATGAGTCTCCTGATTCTAGAAAGTGAACACCGTAAACAGTGTAGTGCGCTCTGGAGAGCTAGTTCAGGTGCTTGCTTTAGGTATTTGGTTTCATCCCTTTTGGACATGGATCTAGTTTTAGAATTCCAGAGCTGGCCGGCACGCTGCAGGTCATCATCTGGTCCCGTTCTGTGTTTTATAGGGATGCTCACCTGGACTGTCCTAGGTAGCAAGTGGCAGGACTGAGACGTGCTTGTTACCGTTGGAGTTAGGAAATCCAGCTCACTGTTTTCTCCAACTTGGACTAAGCTTTTAGGACTCCAGCTTCAGAAGCGTTGCCTCTTGGACCCTCTCTTTTCTCTCTCCCTGTCTTTGTCCTCCCCATGGGCTCCTTTGGTTCACCCAGTGGAAGTGGGACACTGGGCTGGTTTCGGTCCCTAGGGGATTGCACAGCAAACGGCTCAGGTCTCCTCAGCGCTGTGCCATTCTCAGGGGGCCCTGCAGTGATGCACAGTCTGTGTTCCTCCAGGTCGACCCAATGCTCACCCCCGAAGAGCGTCACCTGAACAAGATGCAGAACCACGGTTACGAAAACCCGACCTACAAATATCTCGAGCAGATGCAGGTGTAAGGGGGAGAAGGCGCAGCTCCTCCCTCCCCACTTCAGTGAGGGGAGTGGAGGCCGGAGAGGTCCCGCGTTCCGGATCGACTGCTGACCAGCAGTCACTCCCAGAGGATTTCACCTTCCACCCAGGCCTCTGGGATCATTGAGACTGTCAAGTACTACTGTAGAGTCACAATTTCCATTCTTTTAAATGGGCGAAGAAAATGTTAATATAACAATATATGATATATAAACCTTAAATGAGAAAGTGGTCTATTGCAGATATTTGACTGCCGTAGTTTGTTTTTTAAATGAATCGGGCACCCCCCCTCTATCATATTGTCCTGCACAAGTCCTCCGTAGACACGGGCGTGTCCGCGTGCAATGACAGGCTGGCTCTGCAGGCCGTTCCTTCCGCTTGCATTGCGCAAGTCAGCTGAGGCTCACTCACTGTCCTGGTTTTTATTTAGAACGTGAATAAAAAGGCAGTATTTCCTTCTTAAATGAGCTCTCAGAAGGTGGCTGAAAAACTAAGTGAAACAGGGAACCGTAAGACCATTGAAGCACATTTTGATACCCTCTCAAAATTATTTTAAAGGACCAGTTTCTTGGGAGTCCGGTGTTCCCACTGCTGGGTGCCGTGGTGTCTCCACACAAGCCCCGTCACCAAGGTCGAAAGCACGCGCCTTCCAGCATCTTTAGCCTGATGTGTACAGAAGAGGGCGCCCACTACCGCTTTCCTTCTCAAGCCAGTTCTTCCACAGATAGTAGCCAGTAGTTTGTGTATGACCTTCACTGTCCGCCGTTTACTTACCACGGCCTCTTACAGCTCACCTCCCTCCCAGGTAGTGTCCGAACGTGCAGTCTTCACCTTTTTGGACGTTTCCCTCTGAAGGCACCGACCCTCGTCCCTCCGCATTTTACCTGGCCTTCCCTGCCCTCCCTCTTCTGTCACCAGCCTTGTTTTGCTGTCCACTCAGGACGACAGTCGCAGGTGGCCGGTGGCCCAGGAGAGACCGCCGGAGGCTTGCTTTAGTGGAAGGAGAGCCCTGGATGGTCTGTAGGCACCACGCGAAGCGTCGGAGATCTCCCCTGCCTTCACACGAATCTTTGTAATGCTTGTATAGTTGACGTTGATGCTCACGGCTTTTGCTTTTTTTAATTCTGAAGGTTCTGGTAACCTGTGGTGTATTTTTTTTCTATTTCCCCGTGACTGTTTTGTTTGTTTTTCTTTCCTCCCCTTTCCCTTATCCATGTCTCTCTAAAGATCCATAGTCACCCACTATGCACAGATAGATTTCACCTACAGACTCCTTAATCTGATCTGTGGAGAATGTACAGAGTTTAAACACATCAATAAATACTTTAACTTCCACCACGGCTCCTTGTTTCATTGTCCCGGCGCTGCCCTGTGGTGACGTCCACCCCTCCTGCCTCCAGGACTGCGGGCACCTTCCTTCCCCGAGGGGTCACTGGGCTGCGGGAGACCCAGAGTCGGTCTGCTCCAGCAGGGTGGACTCTTGAGTTTGAATTTATATTTTCTAAAGTTCTAATTGGTTAGACCTTGAACCTCCCTGATTGCTTATTTTGTTGTAGTTTTATTCTATAATCTGAATGATTGCTTTTCCTTTATTTTCCAGCATTTCTAGTGAATTTTGTTATTTTAAAATTCCATAAGAGCTACTTTCTTTTAACATTTCTTCTTATGATGGCAAATCTATCTGAGTTGATGTGTTAGAATTTTTAAAGATTTCTTTTCTTGCCCTGACCAGTGTGGCTTAGTTGGTAGGTCATTGTGCCACAAAGTAAAAGGTTTGACTCCTGGTCAGGGCACATGCCTGGGTTGTGGGTTCGGTCCCCAGATGGGGGCGTGTGAGAGGCAACTGATCGATGTTTCTCTCTTTCTTCCTCCTTTCTCCTGTCTCTAAAAATAAATAAATCTGTAAGTATTTCTTCTCTAAATTGTCTGTTTTCTTCTGAGTTATTGATCTCCTATAAATGTGTAGTGGTGACTTGTTTGGTCAAACTTAAGAATAAAGTACAAGTTTGCCTAAAAAATAGAGGGAAAGTCAGCCAAGAGTTTCGTTCAGCGAAATTTATTAATATGAGATTTTTATTGGTGCTGGAAACAGTGAGTAGGGCTTGCGGCTGAATTTTCAGAGACATGATTGCAGTCTTTATTTCTGAGTTGCTTTTTTTTTTTTAATTTTCAGTTAGAGTCGACATTCAGTATTTCCATTTGTGTCTGGAATAACCTGCCATTAGGGGGCGATGTGTTCTCACTGGAGGAGGGTTACCTGCCCACTGCTCACAGTGCGTGAGCACTGTGTGTGTGGGGAGGTTTCTACTGGAGAGCGGAGTCCTTCATGTCCAGCCATGCATGCAAGAGTGAGATCAGGAGCTAATCTCACAGCCTTCAGTATTGTTCAGTGTAATGCCAGTTCACACACACGGTCCAGTTAACATTGCGTATGTCTGCGTGTGCATGTGAGCACATACGTGGTGTGTCTTCCCTAGGATACTGCAATAGGGAGTGTGCATTTTAAGAGCCCCTGACCAGGAAGCACATGGGGATGAACCAGTTAAGCAGGCTGGTTCTCTGTAACCGTCAGCATTTCCTCATCTACCTCTCCCTCCTTGCAGTGGCCACTCAAGGTGCTGGCAGGAAGGTAGAGATGAAACTGTGTAATGTTTTTGAATCTAGTTTCTGCCAGAGTGTGTGTTGCACTTAACCCTGTGCAGATGAGCTGGAAGGATGGATCTAGCATTCATTATTCCAAGTCTGACAGACCAGCTCCGCTGATGGTAGTGCCTGCCCTCTGCCAGCTGCTTCCCAGGCCGTGCCCCGCTTCATCGTTCTGACCTTCGTCGCGTGGCTTTTCTCCTTGTGCGGGGAGCTGAGATTTTCCCGGAGGGCCTGCCCCAGCTCTGTCGGTCAGCCCCTTGCTCAGCACGCGTGTGCCAGCCCTGGAAGACTGGGTCATCTTGCCAGCTGGTGAGTGCCGGTAGGGCCTGTACAGGGGGCAGCGTTGGAACTTTGGTCCATTACCAGCACTCTTGTTGGTGGTGGCTGCGGGAGAAGTGGGGGGCTGGTGACATCGCAGGGGCCCCCGCTTACATACTCGTTACCCAGTGGGGTCAGTGCTGAGGTGTAAGTCAGGGGCTGGTGAGCAGGCCGGGCCCTCGACCAGCACCACATTGTCCCCTCATCAGGTACTGAGAGAAACTCACTCATCTGGTTTTGGCCTTGGTGACGCAGCTCTGCTGCCTGTGGAATGTGGCCCTGCCCACCTTGCTATCAGCCCCAGGTGCCGGCTGACTTTGTACAGAGCCCTCCTACCCCCCTGTCTGCTTGCAGCTACAAATTGGACGCAGCTCAGGTGTCCTGGTAATCCACTCTGGTTTCTGTTACTCAAAATGACACTGAAACCAGAGTCACATTCTCATTTTAGGGGACCCAGGTAGAGATGCGATAAGTCCGTAAGTAAGATAAATTACCTGGACCCCTGGACCTGACCTACTCACCTCTGTGGGTACTGACATTGCACCGGCCTTAACCGTCGCACACTAGAGGTGCGCTCCCCCTGGGCAGTGGCCCCCGTGTGCAGAGAATGGGACAGGGGACATAATTTAACTTAATTTTTTCCCTAGAAATGGATGGGGCATGGCTTTATTGAGGAATCCTCATAAGTTCTCTGGCCAAGTTCATCCAGGTCTGGGTGAAGTTACAATACCAAGATCAGTGGCTCTTTATGATTAGAGCAACAGCCTCCATCAAGAAAACATTTTTAGCCCTGGCTGGTATAGCTCAGTGGATTGAGCATGGGCCCGTGAACCAAAGGGTCACCGGTTTGATTCCCAGTCAGGGCACATGCCTGAGTTGCAGGCCAGGTCCCCAGTAGGGGGCATTTGAGGGTCAACCACACATTGATGTTTCCCTCTCTTTCCCTTCCCCTCTCTCTAAAAAAAATAAAAAATAAAATCTTAAAAAAAAATTTTAGCACGTACCTCACATGTATACTTATTTTAAAATTATATGTGTCCTACCATAAATAAAAACTTGGGGAATAAAAAAAGGTGATTTTTCCACTTTAAGTTTATGAAGAGTACTAAGCTTTGGGAGATAGTAAAATATTACTAGTTTTAATTAAGCAAAGATCACCTCAGCCAGGTGAGCAAGGCCAGCGTTCCTCCTGGATACGGTGTGATGAACGAGGCATCTTATCTCTGTGCCCTCCCTCCCCAATAACACGACCCCAGAATTTTTTCATGAGAAAAGTACCCAGGAGGGGGCTTCCTGCAGAACACCTCCAGACCGTCAAAATCACCAGAAACAAGGTAAGTCCGAGGAGCTGCCACTGTCAGGAGGAGCTTACAGAAACACAACTAAATATAACTTGGTATTGACGTGAGAAGGACGTCAGGAGGAAACTAGGAAGTCGGAATAAACTACAGACTTCAGTAGAAAGAGTGAGAGACAAAAAAGGTAGCATCTCCACTGTGAAGTTACTGCCCGCCTTGTCTTTGGAAGGAGGTCACTGTGTGCCTCCCAACTTACGGAGAGGGGAGTTAGGCTCCCCCACACCTTAGTTATTTATTTTTACCTTGCTGTTCTTTGAATTGTGTTTTAAGTTGAAACAGCAATTAGAAAGTATGGTGCGAAGGTCCACTTGTTTCATTATTGTATTTAATGGCTGGAAACTGAAAGTGTCCTGGACTAGTGACTTCACTGCTGCGTGCCTACGCAAAACTTAGCGTGTACGCTGTACGTGCGGTTCTATTGCATGTCAGTTACACCTCGGTAAATCTTCTTAAAAAAAGGCCAGAAGAGACGCCTCACAAGCCGGAATAGAAGTGTCTCATTGGCTGTGCCTGTTCCAATCCACTTTCTCCCAAGTTTATACAAAGAGGTCTTTTACTTGAGACATAACTTTTTAAAAAAAGATTCTACTTACCCACTTTTTCAGACTATAAGACGCACGTCTCCCGCGTCTCCCTCCCCCCGACCCCCACCCAAATTTGGGAGGAATAATGGTTGCTGCTGTTGAGTTCTGTTAATGTTTACATTGGTGAAATATTGTTATTTGTGTTATTAAATATTTTACCACTTTTTTGCTTCAAGATTTTTTTTCCTGTAAAACCTAGGTGCGTCTTATGGTCTGAAAAATATGGTAAGTATTTTTAAAGAGAGGAGGAGGGACGGAGAAAGGGAGAGAAACACTGATGTGTGAAACATCAATTTTTTGCTTCTCATAAGCTGCCTGCCTGGGGACCGAACCTGCAACCCAGACATGTGCCCTGACAGGGATTCTCGAACCCGTGACCTTTTGCTTTGCAGGATGCTGCCCAACCAACTGAGCTGTACCAGAAACAGGTGTTTTTTAGCTTAAAAAACAAAAAATATCTTTAAGCTCAACAAATCTTTAAATAGTTTGTCACAAGATGAGTGTCTCTGGTATAAAATGTTTTCTTGGTCACTTAGAATCTTACTGAAAATACTGCAGAGATTCTACCATCTTTTCAAAGTTCTTGATTCTAATAAAAATAACTACATTGAAGCTATTTTGCAGTATGTTGTGCATTTATGGTTTCCACGTGAGCCAGCACAGGAATTTTATTTGGAAATATTTCTTTACTCCAATGAAAGCCAATCCATCAGTATTAAAATTTTCCCATATTTAATGCATTCTTTTCCATAAAATATGAATAAAATGTAAGAATCGGCCATAATGTTAATAGGTGGGCATTCTGAAACCACATTTCCTGGTTCTTTTTCTAATTTGACCACTTACTAGTTGGGTGAGTTTGAGGAAGTTCATCCAATTGCTCTGTGCCTTATATTCTCCTGAAAAAGGTGGGTTTGGTGATGATACTTCACTGGGTGAGGAGTGAGGAAAGCGCCCAAACCTAGGCCGGTGCCAGGTGCAGAGCCAGTGCTTGATTAACATCAGGTATTATTTTTAACTCTTGAAAACACACCTTCCCACTACATAGGGCTCACAAAAAAAGTATTTGTGTACTTCATGGTGAATAAAATTGGCAAATATTAGACCATAAATTGGGCTCTAATAGTGTCAACCAGAGATGATTGACACCAACTCACTGCCAAAGGAATCCCAATCTTGAGGTGTGGTGAAGACGGAAACTCACCCAGTGCACAGTTAGTTCATTTGTGATGCAGCACGGTGGTGGGCCCGCATGGCTGTGAGGTGGTCCTAGGACAAGACCCCACTGGCCAGACAGCTCTACTCTGCTCAGGTACTGTCACCACCCTGGTCCCCGATTGGCCTGTCCCGCACGCAGGTGAGGACTCCAAATCCTCAGTTTGATTGGTTCGAAGGCACTGTCCTGACTGAGGGGAGCTGCTCTGATCAGTCGGTGAAGGTGCTAGTGGAGACGGGGCTGCACAGCTCTGATCGGAGGGAGAGAGACTCGGTCCTACTGGTTGGAATATGACTGTGGGAACTCCTTTCTAAGGGCTGGCTCAGCAGGCAGGACCACGGTGCAGGCAGGCTTGCAGGAGAGGCCCTGTTTAGCGGCAGCTGCTGGGCTCTAAATTGGAGCCCAGTTAGCCGCCAGGAGCCCTTATTGGTAGGTATCTTTTTTTCCTCGAGGGTCAACAATAGAAATACCTGTACTTCATCTGACCCTTCCAATAACATTGTTTTTGTTAGCTTCTTCAAATCAAATCTGTGTATTGTTTCAGCCATTTGTACTGTGGCAGGAAAAAGTGATTCTGTGATGGTTTATGAGTTTTTGCCTATGGCTTTTGTAATTAAGAAACCTCAAGCTGTACATTATCATTCCTTAATGAAATGTTGGAAATTACTAAACTGAGTATTGCATGACATTAAGCACTGAAAAAATTGTAGTGGCTTGTCTTCATGCACTTGACACTTATTTCTCAGGTCTCATTAAATATGACATATTATTCATTAACACTTCGAGACCCAACATACACTAAGGAAAGGAACATCATTATTTTTTTATTTTATTGATTATGCTATTATAGTTGTCCCATTTTCCTCCTTCACTCCCCTCCACCCTGCCCACCCCCTCCCACCCACATTCCCCCCTTTAGTTCATGTCCATGTGTCATAAGTTCTTTAGCTTCTACATTTCCCATACTATTCTTGCCCTCCCCCTATCTATTTTATACCTATTATCTATGCTACTTATTCTCTGTATCTTTCCCCCCTCTCTCCTCCCACTTCCCTGTTGCTAACCCTCCATGTGATCCCCATTTCTGTGGTTCTGTTCCTGTTCTATTTGTTTGCTTAGTTTGCTTTTGTTTTAGGTATGGCTGTTACTAACTGTGAGTTCGATGTCTTTTTATACTGAAGGAGCATCGTTATTGGTAGTAAATGTAAATTCATGGCCTTGCTAATTTAAAACCTTTTCTTGCCAACTTACTGGATGATAATTGTTTTAACTTGATGTGGATGTTGAAAAACTACTAGGTGTGGAAATGTCAGTCCTGGTCACTCCTGTCCTGTGCTTGCAGTGTTAGGATTATCTTTGGTCACAGTGAAGGTAACACTTGGCAAGAATCTTTTAAATCCACACAAACATATTTACATTATTTGCTTAAAACTTAAATTCCTTTGACTAGCACTTGAGCATTGTGCTCAGAATGTAGGCAAATAAGTCCGCATCCTTTGCTTTCTAAAAAGCCCCTGGAGGCCCCGTGGGTCAGGAAGTGGGCCGGCTGGTCAGCACCGTGGGCCTGCAGGAGGGCTGGGTGTAGCTACAGTATCAGATGGGAGAAGGGATGAACTGGGAGGTGCCAATGATGTGGACAGGGCAGGGAGGCCAGAGAAAGGGAAATTTTCAATGATTCTCGTGAGGCAGACAATCGAATAAGTAGCCTGGGGTAATAAAACGCATTTCCAGAAAGGCTCCAAGGACACTCCCAGACTCCCAGCTCAGAGCATCTGCGTTTGCCCAGTTGATGGACACCGGGCTGGCTTGAACAGCTTAATCATATTTGGAGGATTTTCACATTGTAAATTCCTCCCACCCAAGGCAAGAACCAGAACTTGACTTCTGAGCAGGCTGAGTAGGTTAATGAGATGCGCCCTCAGACGACGTGTTCAAGAGGGAACAAAGGACGCAGGGCGCTCTCTGGCTAGAGGTGTGCAGCTTTCAGCCAGCAGAGGTATCGTTCCTGGAGTCCAGCGAGCCTCCCTGGGACTCCAGGGGGTGGAACTTGGGGAGCAGCGTTGTGGTTGGTGCCCCTGGCCTTGTTCCTGGCCATGTCCCCTCCCCTCTTGCCTTTCTGGTCCTCCCAGAGATTCTATG
>PVIA01009052.1:0-65015 GCA_004024845.1 Tonatia bakeri | reverse complement strand
TCTCGTGGCGGCCTGGTTAAACCCCAAGTGGGGCGCGGGCCGCTCAACGCGACGCGCGACCCCTCGGTTCCCCCAGCACGCGCCGGCCCCGCGCTTCCCGGGCTCCGGAAGTGGGGAGGGGCGGCTCGGGAAGTTCTGCGAGGAAGGGCAGCCCGCGACTTACTCTTCCAAGAAGTCCAGGAAGAGTTTTTGGCACTTCTCTGCCACCTCATCGCGGACTTCTAGGTGCTGGCTACCGGCGCCTGGCTCCGCTGTCGCCGCAAGGTCCATCGCTGCCTAGCGCTGAGGGGCCACCAATAACACACCCAATCAACCCGAGCTGCTTTACCCCGACACTGCCGCTGTACGCGCGCCGCTGCGGCCTCCTCAGCCCCGCCTCCTCCTCGTCCTGGGGCAAGCCAATCATGGGGCAAGAGATAGGGTATTTCGCGCCAAGCCCGCCCAATGAACGACGATTTTCATTCGCCCCGCCCACGGAGCGGGGATTTCGCGCCAAATGCAAAGACCCAAAGAAAAACCAGCTTCTGTCTTTGCGCCTGCGCAGTGTGGTCGGGTCCTGCGGAATTTGGCTTCTGAAACAAGGTCGGGTTTCAGTTTTTTTTCCAAATGTTCTTTAAGTCATTCCATTTACATTAAATGAACAGAATGGCAACACTCCAGGAAGAGAAAAATGAATAAGGTTTTGATCTCCTGCCTGAGCCGTCTAAATGGGGGAAACAAACTGTAAAGCAGCCGGTAAAGCTCTAAGAGAGCCAACGCTGCAGTTCACACAGCACTGGGGATGGGAGAGAGGGGTTGGCGTAGGTGTTCCGGTACTGTTGACGGGGGAAATCGGCGGAATGTGTAATACTGTTCATTTTTTTCAATTAAATTTTTTTCTTTGATGATTGTATTCATTATCATTTTAATTCGTGTATTTTGGCATCCTTTTAAAATGGAATGTGGGTGACGCTGGTTCACAAAACCATACAGTTCTCAAGTGTACAACAAAACAGAACATCTGCACACTGCAGCCTGTGCCCTTCCCCGCAAAGCCTCTGTCTCCATTTCCCCTTCCTTTCTACTACCCTTTCCTCCCATCCCCTTTCCCTCTGGCTATCACCACACAGTTGTCTGTGCCTGTGTTATGTAGACATGTTTTTCGGTTAATCCATTCACATTTTTTCATCCAATCTCCCAACCCCCCAGTTGTCAGTCTGTTCCATTTATCCATGCCTCTGTTTCTATTTTGTCAGTTTTATTCATTAGATTCCACATAGAAGTGAGATTATATGGTATTTGTCTTTCTCTTCAGAATTATTTCACTTAGCATAATACTCTCCGGGTCTAGACATGCTGTTACAAAAGGTAAGGTTTCCTTTTCTTAACAGCCGAGTAGTATTCTATTGTGTAAATGTACCACAGCTTTTTTAAATCCACTCATGTACTAATGGGCACTTGGGCTGTTTCCCAATCTTGGCAGTTGTGCATAACGCTGCAATGAACATAGGGGTGCATATATTCTTTCGAATTAGTATTTCGGGTTTCTTTTTATATATTCCCAGAAGTGGGATAGCTAGATTGAAAAGCAGATCCATTTTTAATTTTTGAGGTATCTCCATACTGCTTTGCACAGTGGCTGCACCAGTCTTCATTCCCACCAACAGTGCAAAAGTGTTCCCCTTTCTCCACATCCTCACCAGCACTTGTTTGTTGATTGATGGTAGGCATTCTCACAGGTGGGAGATGATCTCACTGTGGTTTTAATTTGCATTTCTGATGATTAGTTATGCTGAGCATATTTTTATGCATCTATTGGCCAGTCTGTACCTCCTCTTTTGAGAAGTGCCTGTTTAGGCCCTTTGCCCATTTTTTAATTGGGTTGTGTTCCTGGTGTTGAGTTGTGTAAGTTCTATATATTTTGGAAATTAACCCCTTATCAGATATATTATTGGCAAATCTGTTCTCCCATTTAGTGAGTTCTCTTTTTATTTTGTTAATGGTTTCTTTTGCATGACTGGATAGAGGGAGAAGTTGAGCTGCAATGTGGTTGCATGGAAGACTTAAGCCAATCCTACAGGGAGCTCAAGAGGTCAGATTATCCCATAGAGTTGTCACAAATAAAGGCGCTGGGACTGGGCCTTTGACTCCTGCATCAGTGAGTTATTGGATGCAGGCTGCCCTTGGGGAAGAAGTGCAACTTTAGGGGAAGCAGCTTATTTTGATCAAAAGCAATTCCCAGATGGGGATATGGCTACGAGCCTTCAACAGCCAACACTCCCAGCAGCTGGTAGGGAATGAAGTCCTGAATAGGGTATCAGGGTGGCACATCACAGCATCCACAACTCACCCTTGCACCTTTCAAATCCACTTCCTTTGTATAACTCCACTGCATCTGGGTATAGCACCTCCTGGGCCCCAGTTGGCTCTTTTCATAGGGAAACTTATAAGTGGAAGGTTAGGATTAATTATAGCCCTTGCTACTGGAGCTGATCATGATTCTACAACATACTCATTATGACTCCTTTCTCTTCCACCCATTCTAGGTTCTGTTAGCCAGCACCTTTGCTGGTTTAGGTGGCTTGCCTGGTGGGGAAACACAAACCTTTATTCCTGAGGGGCCTGAGTCTTTAGTCACCATACCTTTCTCAGGCCATGGCTAAAATTGGTGAGTGGTTGTATGAAAGAAGCCCTACTGGATTATCTGGTGTCAAATATTTTTCCCCACCCTGACTGTATAACAGCTGCCCTCCCTCCTGCTGATCAGGTAGGTCAGTTAAACCCGTCAATATCGTGACTCTTCCTTGTCTCCTGATTTCTGGCATGAGGACCATAAAATGGCAGAGCAGCGCTATAGTTTCAAGTTTATGGTGTTCTATTCTGACTCCAGTGGAAGTGGTAACTCTCTGGGAATCAGGATCTCTAGATCCAGAGTCTCAAGCTATAGGGAAGGGAGCACAAACTTCCCAAGTGGATCACTAGAATAGGTGGCAAGCAGGGCCACTCTGTCCACCTTTTGTATCCTGGACCCTTGTATTCTACCTAATGGACACCATGCATCTTACAGTGGTTAATTTAAGGTATATGCCATGTCCTGGTTAGGTCATATCCCCTCCTTGCACAGTATCTCCACCTTAGGTCATATCCCCTCCTTGCACAGTATCTCCACACTGGCATTTTGGTTGATCTTTGAAAGTTTCTTCTATACAAGGCTTGAAGCTTCTGGGTGACGCTATGTAATAGGATCAATGTCAGGAGCTCAGCTGAATTTGGAAGGAGCTGTTATCAACTGGCCAAGTAGCTCATTAAAGCACAAGCCCAAAATGAAAGAGTGAAGTCTTCAGTCATTTACTGCAATGGGTATGCAAGTGGCTAAAGCCAGGGAAAGACTCCTCTGTTCTTTTCCCCTCATGGAATGACGGTGGTGGATGTGACTGTTGAGGAAACCTCAGAAAAAAGGCTCAGGCAGTTTTATGGATCCTGAGGTAAGGGGGAATGGCTAAGAGTGGATGAGTACTGGGTACTAAGTTGAAGTGGGAAAAAAGCATCTTCAAGGTTTCCTGATCCCCTCTTCAATAAGCAGGTCTCACCAGAGGTACCTGAAGATTTCTGCTCAAAGCCTCAGATAAGGAGACCTACGAATGAAAGAATGCAGACGTATGAAGACAGCCAAAGGAGTATGAGTCCTTGACTTCGCCTCTCTTCAGAAATGGCAGGGCACTGGCTGTGTCCAGCTCTGGTGTGGGGAGGGCAGCTTTTCCCTGTGAGGCCTGCCAAGCAAAGCCTTTGTAAGTGCCTATGACCAGCCTAAAAGAATATATTTTTAAACAGCAGCTCAACGCCTCAATCCCATAATATTGTGTCTACTGCTTTGCTATAAAGTGGGTACTCTTTGGTGGATCTGATAGAACTCAAAATATAATGGGAAGGTCTGACCACATGTTCACTTGATGTCTGGTAGTCAGGTGCTCTATCTCCACCACAAACTTGTAGCAAGCGAGGGGCTGTTTACTGAATGGTGTAGAGTCCTCTGATGTAGATGGCATAGACTTGCTCCAGGGGTCTATGTGGTCTCTCCTATTGGGGTCCCCTATAAACTCCACATGGTGCCTTTTCCCACCACTGAGACCACTAAAATTGTGGGTTTGTTGCAGAAAATGACTCACACGCAGGAGAGATGGAGGAGCACCATTCTTTATTACGCGCGCGGCTCAAGGGGAAAACCCAAATCCTGAGCCCCGATCTCTAACTTTCTGGGGTTTAAATAGCCTCGGACCCCCTGCCTACGTGGCAAAGGAGGGTTACAGAAGCTAAATGTGGAACTTAGGTCTGACTACCTTATATGGGAGACAAAGGAACAAAGCGCGGGGTCCTTGCACAGAAGCACAGGGTCCTAATGCGGAAGTTACAAAGTACAAAGTAGCCTAACATGGGGGTTGCCTGCCACAGGTTCTGCTGGTTGATCCACAACTTGGACCTGTTTAAGTGCCCTCTCCTGTTCTAGCCACCACTCAAACCTGAGAGCATTCCAGTAGATAGGTCAGAGCAACATTCTGTTTAGTAGTTATTATTTCCACGTATTCTAGACTTGGACAGTAAAATAAAGTAGGATATTATTATACTTTTTGAATGTCTTACAAAAAGTGGGACAGCTGTAAAAATGTTATGGAGGAAATCTCTCTTTCTCTCTTTTTTTAAAGATTTTAATTATTTATTTTTAGAGAGGAGAGGGAGAGAGAGAGAAACATCAATGTGCGGTTGCTGGGGGACATGGCCTGCAACCTAGGCATGTGCCCTGACTGGGAATCGAACCTGCGATGCCTGGTTCGCAGCCCGTGCTCAATCCACTGAGCTACGCCAGCCAGGGCTTGGAGGAAATCTCTCTTTAACCCACAATGTATTTTGTAAGTAGTGCAGTGGAAACTTCAGGGCAAAGGTAAGGAATTCCAGTGAACTGATCTTTTAGGGTGCTCTTCTATGATAGGTTTCTTTAAAAACATTCAAGAAATGTTTTACTTTCCTATCACCTTAAAATAAATAACAAAACCTTCAGCATTTCAGTTTTTCTGATCCATCATCTGAGGTGGAACCACCACCATGACATAGATTTTTGTGAAAACCCTTGACAGGGAAGACCGTCACTCTCGAGATGGCACCCTTGGATACAGTAGAAAATGTAAAGGCCAAGATCCAGGATGAGGAAGGAATTCCTCCTGATCAGCAAAGACTGATCTTGGCTGGCAAGCTGGAAGATAGACGTACTTTGTCTAACTACACCATTCAAATGGAGTACACCCTTTACCTCGTGCTGAGACTTCATGGTGGTGCCAAGAAGTCTTGCACCACTTCCAGGAAGAAGCATAAAAGAAGGTTAAGCTGGGTGTCCTGAATGCTGCAAAGTGGATGAGAATGGCAAAATCAGTTGCCCTCATTGGGAGTGCCCTTCAGATGAATATGGTCCTGGAGCTTTTATGGGCAGCCACTTTGACAGATGTTATTGTAGCAAATGCTGTCTGAACCACTGCTTCAACGAATTGGAAGTAATTGAATATGGGTTAATAAAAGACAACTAACACTAAAAAGACCTTCAGCATTTCAAATGATAGTCACATAGCCATTTTCAAAATCCAATCTGTATATACATTTAACATCTACCATGTCTGCTTGCCTTGTTAAATATTCTGGTGCCAGCAATAATACAAAAGAATCCTGCAATTAGCATTTTCATGCTTCTCACAAGTGGAAAATTCAATTAGGTCTGATTCTGAAGGAAATACTAAGTTAAATATGTGGAGGCTATGACTAATAACCAGTCAGAGCAGTAATAAAGCTATGTTTGTTAAGTCAATGGTTTTCCTTCAAAGTGGAAAACTTAGCTATGCCAAATTGGACCCAGTGACAGCCCAGATGCCGGAGTCTGTTAGGGCATAAAGCCTGTCCTCAGTTACTCTATTTAAGAAAGCAGACAACTAATCTCATTTAATTCCTGAAACTTGTCTCTGCTCAGCAATTCCTTAATATGAATTGAGGCATGATCAACTCTTCTTTGTTAAAACAGCTTTAAAGAACATTTGTACAGAGATATGTCTGGCGGAATATTAAATACTAGAGTAATGAATTTGGAAACTACTAGAACGATTTGACTAAAGTAGAAAAATAATTACTTTAGAGCTCAAATAGTCTATCAGTGTATGTAATTTGCTTATTTTAAAAGCAGATAGAAAAAAAGCAACAAGTTAAAAATATTCCTGTGTTAAATTCTTACACAGGAATTTATTTCTGAAAGAGAAAATAGGAGTGCATTTTCGTGACATTTGATAAATACCAGTACCCGTTAAAAATGGAAAATTCTGCAATAATTTTTTAATTTATGTGAAATAAACTATTAAGCAATCCAAACGTTCAGCTTTAAGAGCTCTATCCTTATACCCATCTGAACATATATCTTGATATGAACATATGTTGTGAATATATCAGTTTTCACTTGTTTTAGGTTATTTACATAAACCAGTCATATACCTTTTCTTTTCCCAAATTATAAAAGCCAAGAGCCAGTTATCAAATCAGACTGCCATGATGTTATACAAAGACAAATATAAGTAACTTTCAAATTTTATTGAAATTCAGGTTTAGAACTTAATATAGTATTATATGAATATTTTCTAACCAGTACTCTCACCTGCTTTACATGGTATCTGGGCACAACCTTTAGCAATTGATACCTTCTGCCTAATTTTCCATAATATGTCAGTTATACATTCATTAAAATCTCAGATACTTCTCTAAAATTGTTCTTATTTCAATGTCAGAATTTAAAAAAATAAGCTCAAATATTGAGAATTTAAGACATTAACATTGCAGCCATTGTTAATATAGAAAAGAAAAAAAATTACAATCTTAACTGTTTAAAATTGTTAGCATTTATTTTAGTAATGCAATATGAATTTTTCATTAAAATGTTCAACCATTTCCTACTGAAGCATGTCCAAAGTTATGAAATCTTCTCTTTTAAAGTAACCTATACTGAGTTAATCCAAAAGTAATCGTGGCACTTTAGATTAAAGACATTTATTTTACTGCATACTTTAAGGTACCTAAGGTACTGCCTGATCAATCGCAGGTTACTGGAAAAAATATAAAACATGGCTTTCTTTAAGGAGTGAGTCGTTTAGGATCACGGGGGAACATTGAGGTCTGACGAATATTGTGTAATCCCAAAAACAGCATAGTAACTCGTTCCAACCCTAGGGAAAACAAAATAAATATTAATTCCTTTTCTGAAACCTCTCAGGGTCTTACTTATTGCAAACTACCAACATAATATCACTGATGAACAAAATACCTTTCCTTGTTAGGAAAGAAAATGACTTCTATTATTTTGAGCTTGCTTAGAACTGAATGATTTAGGTCTGATTCAGAAATAGAGATGATGCTGTACGTGAAAAGGACAGAATGCGATATCCTTAAGTGGTATGGTTGTGAAATGTGAACTACAAAAATCTACGTAAATGTCCAAAATTTATGGTTTGAACAAACAAGCCCCCCCCTAATATAAGCCTGTATGTTTTCAAATGAAACTAGATTCTAATTATGTAGTCCAGGTTATCAGTATAAGATGAGAGTTATAAACTTGTTCAAGGAAGTTCATTAATACAAGCACCAGAAATTCACTGTAATTCAATAGACATGTGACATGATGGTTCCTAGTATAAAAGACTCTAGAGTACATTATTGTACTAAATGCTTTGAGTGGAGAAGAAACTGACTTTGGCATGTGACTTAAATACTATATTACTGGTAAGAATTACGACCAAGTACCAGGTAAGAAAAAGTGTAAAACTAGCAGATGAAACTTTTTATCTGCAATTTGATTTATATATTTCACTAAAGTTGTGGGAGACTAATATTTTACACAAAGAAAACAAGGTCAGAGGATATTTTTATATAACAATAACTTTTAATTTTAAAGGATATATTTAACTCTAAAACAGAAATATAAATAAGAGAATTAACATTTTTATTTCTATACCTTACCAAAAAACATGCAGACATAATATATTTGAGCCTTGTATTACAGTAATCTCATTAACACTAATCAAGGTGGTATTTTGATAACCATTTAAATGTCCTCTTTTGTAGGAAACAGTTCTGCATGGCGTGGGCCCAGCTCTCACTCAGAGATGCACAGGACCCATGCCCACAGATAGGTTCTCTGGTGGGGAATCAGGCCTCCAATGTGCCTAGGCTGCTTTGAGTCTTGCTTTTGCTAAAAACTCCCTCACCCTGATTTGCAGCAAACATTTACTGCAAAGTAACTTCCTAAAATCCACACTAAACCTTCCAAGGACCAGTGTAACTGGTTCAACTACTTTTCCCTTTTCATTTGCAAATATCCTGCTTCTGTGATGTGATTAGAGGCATTGGCTCCTTTGTTTTCTGTAAAAGGTAACCACCTAAAGTGAACCTGTGCATAGTAAATAAGGACCATCATGTAAAGTGGGCAGAAAAAGAAATAAAGGCCTGTCCCATGTCTCCCAGCAACCACACATCGATGTGTCTCTCTCTCTCTCTCTCTCTCTCTCTCTCTCTCTCTCCCCCTCCCTTCCCTCTCTAAAAATAAATAAAATCTTTAAAAATATATATATATAAAAAAAAAGAAATAAAGGCCTGTCATGGCGGAGGCCACGGCTTTTCGCTCCCCTTGAGAGGGAAGCTGCTCGCTCTTTTCCTCCACGACTCGGTAGACTGTGTGAATGTCTCTCTCCCATCCACAATGTGGCGGACCCCACGAGCCGGGGTCTGCATCACTCTTTTATGAGTAAGATTAAAATTTAGATCATCAATCAGTCACAAAAGTTAATATTACACGAAATGCACATTACTGAATATTCTTAAGAGAAAATAATCATAAACATCTCATTAAACCTTAAACTATATTTCAGTGTAGCTTTGTAATAACAAAGGGCTGGTAACAACCTCAGGCCCATCAGTAAGAGGCTAGTTAACAAGGCTATGGCATGCCCTTTCAACGGGTCGGTGCAGTGATAAAGAATGAAAAGCTCTTGAGCTACTGATAAAGAGCACATCACAAAACACAGTTAGGTAAAAAATGCAAGGCACTGAATGGTTTATATAGTACGCTGCAAATCTGTACAAAAACTGTATTTTAAAAAGTGTGTGTATTTTTGCATATACAAAGACTTTGCATAGGGAGGTAAATGCATATTCCTCTATACCCCTTTAAGTTTTTTGTAAGTACATTACCTATTCACCCAAACTTTCCCAAACAACAAACAAAATTCAAGAAAACTGTAAATTTGGAATTTGTCTTTGATATGGACATCCAAAAACCGAGTTAAACACTGACTCATTTTAACTCACAGAGCAACAGATTACATATACTCTAGAAGTGGTCCTAAAAATTAATGAAATGTTACATTTCAACAAAAACAGCAGAAAACTCAAGGGACAGTTTTAAATTTGGACTAATCTGAATGAACTTATGGATGTGGAAAGAAAACAGGACATTCAATTTATAAGACAGTTTGCTTTTAAACTATTAAGACAAAAAGAAGGACCAGAAATTTATTACGGTATTTTAGCTGTTCATTTTGTTCTTTGGAAATCAAATTTTCATTTAGTTATAATTCACTTTAAAAATTCATGTAATTCAAATTTGTATTACACTTAGCACTTATGGACTTATTTGTAAGCAATAACAATATACAAAATTTACTTTCTGTAGTTTAATGCTGAAGAAATTTAGTTAGAACAGAATAAACACTTTGCCAAATGAAATCTGGGTTGGAAATATTGTCATAATATTAAAGGAGTATTACCAATGCCTCCACCAGCATGAGGAGGGGCTCCAAAGCGGAAGGAATCAATGTACGCCTTAATCTTCTCCAAATCTATGGGAAAAAACCCAAACATAATTTATCATCTTGTAACAGGGTGCAGCCAAGAGGAGGGCTCCAAATAGGGATTTGCAATGGGGTCCAGAACTCAAGGTGTTCAGGAAATATTAGAATGTCCTCACCCCCTTCCCCACAGGTGTGAGCTGGGGGGAGGGACACACGGGGCAGGGCCATTGAGAGCTGTTTTGCATAGCAACAGCTTTGCAGCTAACCTCTGGTGTGGTCATTTAACATATCTTTAACCTTTAACTGATTACATACATATGTTAAATAGCTGTGGAGAGGCTCTGAGCCAGGGCACAGAAGTAACTTCCCCCCAAGACATAACTGAGAGGCAACTCCCCCTAGTTACAACACCTGCATGGGAGCTTGGAGACTGGCTCCATGACATGGGGCCATGCCTGCCCAGACTCATGATGGCAGCCCAGTAAAGCTGGAAGGATACGAGAGTGCTGGCAAGTGTAGCCAATTGTGAGAGGAGTTGGAAATGGGGCTGCAGAGGAGGACTGGTATGGGGATTTAAACCCAGACTTGGGAGCCACTGAGGAGAGAACCATTTGGTCTTTAGCAGAGTGGGGACTCCTGCGGCCCTGGGAGGGAGAACCACTCGATCTTTAGCAGAGTGGGGACTCCTGCAGCCCTGTGAGAGAGAATCACGTGGCTTTGGCAGAGTGGGGACTCCCACAGCTTTAGAAGGGGGAACCATCCCCCGACTTTGGCAGAGATCCTGGCGACATAGCTGATGGTGCCGGGAACCAAAGGAGGCCTACCAGCTGAGACAGATTACTGGGAAGAACTGGCGGCTGTCTGAGCCACAGACTTCTATTTCTTCTCCTGAGATATGGTACCCCAGACTGGACAAAAGGGGATGGAAGGACTGTGTGTGTTTGTGTTTTAAGGGACTTTGGGATTTTGATGAAGACATTAGGTCACTACTTGAAGTCTGTATAGCATTAAATAAACATTTCCTTTTCTTTTCACAAATCTCTGGCATTGAGAGACATCTTTCCTATAAGGTGGCAGACATAATGAACCTGGGGGGGTTCCTTTCCGGTAAACAGAATATCGCCCTTGGCCCCCCGTTCTGTAACAATCTTATTTAGCTTTAAAAAGGTATAAAAGCAACCACTGTTAAGAATATAACAAATGACTCTAAGGCATCTTTATAGGGTTTAAATATGTTATCTTCAGAATATCCATTATTCTCCTAAATATATTTAAGTTGTTTACCAATTCCATGATGTAAGGCTCTCTCTGTTAGCAGCTGAGGATCATGTATTCTTTGAGCTCCTGACAGTATTTCTTCTCCTCTCATAAACATGTCATAAGAGTTGGACTGTTTCTGTAGGGAAAAAAACTAAAAACATCACTTTTCAAGTAGCTATCAATCTATTTCCATTGCATTTGTGGGGAAAAAACCTGTTACATGAAGAGTAAGTTCATTTTTTCCTCTACAATTAATGATGTACCTGGCTCCAAGGAACATAACTGGTTTCTCTAAAATAGGATTCAATTACTGAGGGTTGAACAACAGTTTCTTCCTTGACTCTATCAGACTTTATGCTCGCTTTCCCCCACAATTTCCAGTATCAAATCAGAGCACCATACCTAACTTGTAAGTAGTATAATTCTTACTTTACTTTATCAATAGAAATATACATTTTAAAAGATTTTATTTATTTATTTTTAGAGAGAGGGGAAGGAGAGAGGAATATCAATGTGTGGTTGCCTTTGAGCGCCCCCTACTGGGGACCTGGTGCAAAACCCAGGCATGTGCCCTGACTGAAATCAACCGGAGACCCTTTGGTTCACAGGCCAGCCCTCAATCCACTGAGCCAATCCAGCCAAGGCCAGTAGAAATATTTTTAAGTGGGTCACTTTTGGAACTTTAAATTACCAATTAAAATTTCTTATTTTATTTTAAGGAAAGCAAATTAAACATCAATTTACCACAACTCAACCTTTCCCTATCAGGGAACTTACTTTCCCTGTCTTTCAAAAAACCAGTTCTTCTCAACATGTGATTCCTGGATCAGGAGCTTCAACATTACCAGGTACCCAAACCAACTAATCAGAAAGTCTGGTGATAGGGACCAGAAATCTGTGTTTTAAAAAGCCCTCCAAGGGATTCTGATGATGCACACTAAAGTTTGGGAACCACTGCAATGGGAAAATAGTAAAAGGCCACAAGACATTATTTGGATTAACTCCCAGGACAGAATGTGAATTCTTAGTTCAAGGTCAATAACAGACTTTGCTCATGTTGAAGGAGGGATCCCAGATGGTGGAGGATTATGTAGAAGCTGTACAAACCTCCTCCCCGGACCAAACTGGATTCTGCTAATGTCTGCAAATCTAGTAATACTATAAATGTACATGTTGTTTCTTCCTTATAAATCTTCAAAATATGACATGAAAATGATTTTTAATGTAGGTTTTTGGAGCTAACTTGCTAGAATATTCAGATTTCACATTGACCACAGCTGACAGAATCTAGTAGTAATATGTATTGCAACATGAACACTGAAACTACAAATTACTAGTGAAAACCATTTTTCCCATTGTACAATTACAATTTGACATAATGACAATAAAGTTTTCTTTCTTCCCCAAAACAGACTATTTAAAATCAAATTACTTACAGAATCTCTTGGGTCAGGCATGGTATAGAAAGGTCTTACATCCAATGGATATTTATCAAGAATATAAAAATCTGTATCATACTGTAAGAAGAATAAATACAATTAAAAGATTTATTAAAAGTTTAGTGTAAGTAAAAAGGCGGCTAAGATTTTGGTAATTAACTGTCCTGTTTTTTTATACATAAGTTTTGTGCTTCAAAATGAGTGTAATTGTACTGTATACACAGTAAGTATTGTTTTTTTTCAAGTAGTATCTGTAGCCTACAGTATTACTGCCATGTTATAAATTCTTCCAATATTTAATTTTTAGGAGCTGCTGACTATTCAATCATAGTGTAAATGTTCATTTTCTTTTTTGGGGGGACATGTAATCTCCAACTTTTCTCCCACTGAAAATTATGCTGCAATAAATTTCTTTGATTTCCATTTTTTCCTTTGCTTTTCTATTCTAGCTCATTTAGGCCTTTAGATGCATTTTATAGATGTTTATGTTGAATTATCCCAAATATCTCTGGGTTATACAAAGAGTAACAAAAGTTTAAAATCTAAATTATTTTGGGAAAAAACTGACACCTTTATAATATTCATCTCAAAAAAACACTGATTATCTTCCCAATAATTAACATTTTAGTTTAGATATCTAAAAGAAATTTGGTAGTTTTCTTCAAATGAAAACTACAATGGAGATAAAGAACAATTAACATGAAATTATGCCAATTGTTAGAATACTTACTATGTGACCTAGATACAATTAAAGAAACCAGTAACATTTCAACTGCTTTGACATTAGACATTTTTGCTAAAACTGGAGTGCAGAGGGAATGTCAACAAAGCCAACAAACTAAAACTAGCTCTGTTGAAATAGCATTTTAAAGTTATAAACTCAAAACTGCAGTTTCAGAAACAGTTCCCCAGCTGGTTTAACAGATACAGTGCGAGCAGCAGGCGTGTTCGAGGACTGTTTTTATTTCATCACACAATTCCCGTAATTTCTTTTAACACCACACTAAGTTTAGCTTTTATCTTCTTTGGAGTGCTAGAAAATGAGATAGAAAAGTAGCTTTCAAAAACGAGGCAGAAAGGAAATTCACTCTTCCTCATCTTGCGGTCCCTTCTAACCCATCTGACAATATGACATAGATACCACTTTTAGAGATACCTCAGTACACAACCGAGTACAGAAATGGAATACTAAGTTAATCATAATGGGCACAGCCTATTGGAATATTTTTCACTTTTCCAAGATTAAAAACAATTGTCCCTTTTGGTCTTTATTCTGGAACCGTATTATTCTAGGAAAATTAGTCCCTTATGCAAACTGTTCTTTAGTACAGGATACTTTACAGATTTAGAAATAGAAATCCAGTATGTGTAAGAGTCCTACCTTTTCCTTCACCAAACGACCCAACAGTTTTTCATTTGGCGTACTGAAAAAAACAACAAATACCCGCAACAACAACATGAAATCAGGTGTTTGATTAGCTCTTAAAGTGTTAATAATTTACTTCTTCTACTGAAAGTTATTAAAGGATAAAAAATTCAGCCAAAATACACAGTTGTCTATCCTGATCGTTTTTAAAAAGGCAAGTACTGCTGGAAACTACTTATAAGGACTTAGCCTTTAGTAGGTGCTGCTCGGTAACATTTAAATAAAACCATGAACAGAATTTAGCAATTCACTGATTCAGAAATAGCATAGATGAAACAACTCTCTTCAATAACGTATAATAAAAGGTCACTATACCAACACAGGCTATTCTTGCCATTAAATGGTTCCACTTCAAAATGGTCTCTCCTCTTTGTTATTCTTTATCAAAGGTTTATAAAACAAAAAAGATCAGTATTTCCAAGTTTTAAAAATATAATAGTATTTATATAAACCAGTTAAATTTCTATAGCCAAGAATTTGATACTTTAGCATCTACTCTAAGAACAATTTGCAAAATACTATGAAAATATTATCTAAGTTAAAGTAATTACAGAATGTATGGTTTGCCTTAAGATGTCATCTAGCAATGTAGGGGATGCTTAAAACCATACATATAAATATATTTGTTATACAAAAACAAAGGGTTTTGAATGAAAGATTTTTAAAAAAATCCTAAAAAATAACAATAATCACCCCTTTCCCTCTTACATTCGTGCTGTGTTGTGATGTCTTAAATATTTTAACTTAAGAACCCCCAAATAAAACATAAGTAGATAGTAATTTCATATCCTTATTATACTACATAATTTGTTTTAAAACTATAAATTGTATGATTTGAATTTAGATAATATAATACTGTATGTCAAATAGAGAATAGTGGTTTTCATAAACTTTTGGAGATCTTAGCAGCTGTATGCCCTAACCCTGTGTGGGGATGATTTAGACTGCTGTCCACCTCCTCTAACAACCACCGATGAGAAAGACAGGTTACATATTAGATGACAAAACTCATAGGCAAAAGTCTCTATATTCTTTAAAGCATTAAAAACTTGGGAAGGTACTAAAATAGTGTTTATTGAAGTATAGGCAAACCATATTAAACCATTACTTCAGAACATACATTAAACAAAACAGCATTATACTATATGCCCAAAAGTTAATAAAACTGAAGTTATCAGCTGGGTAAAAAATTACCATTCATTAATATATTAATTTTTGCGTATCTTAAACCTACCCACTAAAGTTTTAAAATCACAAGGACAAACCTCAGATCTTCTTCGTCTCCCATTTCAATTCCAGCTTCCCTAAGCATAGCCAATGCTTCACAATACTCTAGTCTTAAAGTTGGCTCCAAAAATTTGAACGGCTCACATGGGAATTGTTTATTCACTGTCTGAATTTCTGTTTGAAACCTATGTGAATAATGATTTAGAGTTAAAAACGTGTGAGATAAATGTTTTCTTTCCCCACAAGAGGTCACTGTGGCCCTGGCTGGCGTGGCTCAGTGGATTGAGTGCTGGCCTGTGAACTGAAAGGTTGCTGGCGAGATTCCATTAGGGCACATGCCTGGGTTGTGGGCCAGGTTCCCAGTAGGGGGCGTGCAAGAGGCAACCAATGAATTTATCTCCTGCATGTTTCTCTCCCTCTCCCTCCCATCCCCTAGCTCTAAAAATAAATAAAACCTTAAAAAAATAATCTCCACCCCCCCCCCCGCAAAAAAAAAAGGTCACTGTGGCAATACCTTTAAAAAAATGGTTTTTTACTAATACCGGTGAAATAAGCATACAGTTTTTACTCTTCTACACATTTGATAAACTTTTTTTTCTTTTTAACAAAGAACATTTTAAACATTTCACAGGAGTCACTTTATGTGTGATGATGCGGAAAAGACAACCTGAGAAGTTCAGGGGTGGAAGCTCCACAGTTAGCTAACTCCCTGTCCAACTGAACCACTCAGCCCACAGACCCTCCTAGCTATCCAGAGAGTCTGTTCCTCAGGGCCAGCTGGCAGGGACCCAAGAGCCTATACATACTATTAGTTTCACGCGTTCCACTGATAACAATTTTGGAATACAGAGGTAACCAAAAGGAAATGCTTTTAGAGAAAAGCTCTTTCTGTAAAATCAGCCTCAGTGCAGAAGTTGCTGGGGGACTTCTAGCTTCTTCTGTAGTAATAGCAACAGCTAAGGAAAAATATCTGGTAGGTACCGAGCACCTTCTGTGTCACATGTAATCGCCTTTGAATCAGTGCGTGCATCAAGCAAATGTTACCAAGGAACTATTTAAGTAAGAAACTTAATCACTTAAAATATTTAATGCCACTTCTCAGACTTATGTTGTCACAATGGTGGCATTAAAGGATTAAAACTTTCTTTATACTCATATCAGCTAACATTGTTAGAAACATAAAATACCTATTTTATTAGGCATTAAAAACTTTGACTTTTAAATCCTTTAACAACACTTGTTACCATCAAGGAAGACCAAATTACGGAATATCTGTCCTGTCTTTCCCCACGCCCAGCACAGTGTAAGTTTGTTTAGGAGTGCCAGTTTCCCCCATTTTAATAGTCACTACAGTACAGTGTCTACCTTCTAAACAGCAGGCATAAGACAAACGCTTACTGCACTGAATTGTTGCTATGGAGGATAATATTTTATTAAGATTACAAAATATATTTTTGCTAAAGTATTTATGGATCAAATGATAGCTGGAATTTGCTTCAGAATAAAAGGCGGTAGGAGGAATGGGTAAAACAAAACTGGCCATGGGCTGGAAATGGTTGAAACTGGGTGATGAATACAAGGGGAGTCATTAGGCTAACCTCCCTACTTTTGTGTTTTGAAATTTTCCATAATTAATACAATTGAAAAAAGTATGTTTACATGAAAACATACTTTGAAAAGAGTAGAAATTAAAACACTATCACTTCTAGCCCTGGCTGGTATGGCTCAGTGGATTAAGCACTGGCCTGTGAACCAAAAGGTCACTGGTTCAATTCTGGTCAGGGCACATGCCTGGGTTGTGGGCCAGGTCCCCAGCTAGGGCTGTGAGAGGGAAGCCATTGACGTTTCTCTCCCTTTCTTTCTCTTTCCCTCTCCCTGAAAATAAATAAGTAAAATCTTAAAGACAAAAAAGAAACACTATCACTCCTGATTAGTCCTAAAGACTTCCACGGGAGCAGTGAGGCTCAGCCACTGATTTATTCAAATCCTGATGTACGAAGAGTTGAGAAGACCCCATAGTTGATTTTTAAATTGTTTTTCTTTGCTTTCGATATTAACTCCCATCATGTTTTTCAGTGATAACACAAAGGCTATCGATACCTTCAAATCTATTTGAATATTACTCTTCTATTAGAGAAAATTTTAATGAAAAACATGAAAGGGAACAACACAAGCCAGGTAACGCAATTCACAATTGACACAGAAATTTAAATTCCTAAATGACTTAATAGAATATAGAAAGAAGGCTTTTATTTCCAAGTTGCTCCCTCAGATTTACTAAAAAAGTCTAGGACTCAATTTATGGTTGGTCTGTTGTTACAAAAACCAAAGTGGAAATTTCATATTCCAATAGAGAAAATATCAATACCTAAAATAAACAGGTTTCAGGAACTTTTTTGATTGTAAATGTGGAAAAAAATAAGAAAGCTTTTACTTTGTTATAGTTTCAAAGAAAATTGTGTTTTATAAGAAAATATAACTTGTTCCACATATTATATCTGAATAAAAGTTGCTTAAAATATCTAAAATGTTTCAGACAACAGAGTTTTTTTTCAAAGGCTATCTACAATTAACTGGTCATCAAGAGTACAATTCAATGCAGGGAATGCCTGGAAAATACTGCTACATATTCAACAGCATTTTAGTAAGATCAACAATTAATTTTTGTGTTCTTGAAATCACTTATTAGCCTTGCAACAGAGTAAATAAGACTCATAATATTTTTGAACTCTTTTTAGATATCAATGAGGCATATTCAAATATATCAATAATTAGTAGTTAAGTCAGTGATCTTCAAACAAAAATTTCAAAGAGTCCTTTGTTAGGTATCAAAGCACTAGGTTAAGTATAGTATAGTGTACTTAATATTGAAGTACAGCCACCAGTATGGAGAAAGAAAAAAAAGACTCTCTTGATTCTATTTAACTTGCTTTGCATTTTCTTTTCTTTTTTTTCTTGTAAGACATCATCACAAGTAACAACTTGCAATGACCTTTAAGGGAGAAATTATTTGCTAGTTTAGAGGGTGTACCTAAAATAAACATTTTCCATACATAATTCAATTTTCTGAACATCAAGATTATGTCTAATAATTTTCTGTAAATACTGTCAATTCACCAGGCCCAAATAAGTTGTAAGTCCCTTCAGTGTACTAGTTCCTAATCTTTATTGGGTACTCAATGTAAAAATCAATTGATCTAAGAAGTAACCATTCTGACACAGGCTTAATTTACAGAGACAGATTCAGTAAAGATTAGAAACTAGTGGACTGAAAGAACTTTTTGCCTTTGAGGTGTTGGGGACTGCCCTGCCTGGTCTCAGGAAGCTGTGACCCCCTGTGACTTAGGCTGAGTGAGAGACCTCCGGATCAGGAGCCACTAAGGAGACAAAACTTATTCCCCTGGCATGAACGCTACCTGTTCTGTGCCTGGCCTTCAATGCTTGATCAGTTAACCAATGACAGGTAACAATTCTCTAGGATAGAGAATGGACCTAAGACAGGTGCTGACCACGTAAAGGCCTGTGGAATGAGACTCACGAGGCTGTGGAAATGAAGGGGCTGTGGAGAGGAAGGGGTGATCGACATCTACCCCTGCCCCCTCTTAGCCTGAGTCTTTGTACTCAGATGTGAGAAATCCAAGTCTCTTTGCTGCCTCTGTCTCCAGCCCTTCTCAGGGCTTAGCAAACAGCCAAAGAGGGCAGCTCAGACCGGAGACGGTGGACCCCCGGGGTAATCAGGCCTGGGACAAAGAATATGTAAAGACCCTGTGAGATCTGCTTGCTGGAGGATGCTCTTTAATTAGAATATGAAGTCACGGGCAGGAAATAAATCTAAGCTTTAAGTCCTATAGTCTTTTTAAATGATAAAATCCCAAAATCTCTGGCTTAGCATCCCAGTAGGAAATCTGCTAGCACCTTTCAAAAGCTAACTACTTGTAATTTGCAAAATGTATTGGTATTCAAGAATAAAACCCTGGTTGTGCAGGGGAAGGGGCGCTCCCCACCAGGGGGTTAGCCAGGCACTCATCCAACTTGGAGAGTAGCGACTCCCTTCTGTACTTCCCTACAGAAAACTGTTTCTGTGCATGATTATTTCTCGGGTTTCAACGAGCCATTCAGAGTGTGTTTAAGCGTGTCCATAGTCAGCCGGGAGAGCCGGGTTCTGCACGCCTCAGGTTTTTATGCATGTCCATAGCCGGCCGGAAGAGCCGGGTTCTGCACGCTATAGTCAGACAGCTGGGTGTTTAAGCGAGGTTTGAAAATCGCTACACTGAGGTAAGAATACTATCACCCTCACTTGTACTAGCCGAGGAAACTGACACACCAAGTGAAATAACTTGCACAAGGCCCATACAGATAGGTAGCAGAGTTAGGGTCTGATCTTAGCTACCTGGATCTAGTCAAATCCAAGCTCTTAATCACTACCCCACTACCCCACAGTACAAGTCCCAAATAATAAACTGCTATAAACGTAACATAGGCTCTATTTCTTGAGACATTCAGGATGTCAGTATCAAGGAAAATACAAATACAGTTAGGCTGTTCACAAGCTAGTAAATTTCCCCACCAAACCTGAGGTTAACTAGCTGAAGCTATAATTGACTTGGATCCAGAGTAGTATTTTCCAGAATAGTGTGGATTTTTTTCACTAACTCTAACTAGCAAGCCTATATATACAAACACATACGGTCAATAAAAATTTAGCTTACATGTTTTAATTCAAGAATTGCTTTATTTTGAAGGACCCAAAATAATTTGAAATTAAGTCCATTTAGGGATATAAAAACATACATTTTTTACCTTTCTTGAAGTCCTTTGAATATCTGTACTAAGGTATCGGCAATTTCTTCCACAACTTCATGGTAATGGTAATTAAAAGCCATTTCAATGTCCAGGCCAACAAACTCAGTTAGATGCCTGTGGGTATTAGAGTCTTCAGCTCTGAATACTGTAACATTAATAAAAGAAATACATGGTAAACAGTGTTTTAAATTTTGGGGAAATTGGGATTTAAATACAAAATTCTATTTACTAGTACCAAAATGGTACTATTTTCATTATCATTACAAGACCTACAAAGGTTACTACAAAAGTAACCCTTTGATAAGACATCCATTTCAGCATTCTCTTCGATGGCAAGTTCACTGCAAACTCCTACAGTCATGTAGTAAAAGCTATAACAAATGTAAATTAAATGAGAATCATGAGAACCCAGAGGGAATGTGAGATCCTAACATGTGTCTCAAAATTAAAAGTATTCAGCATAGTGAGCTCTCAATTTTATTAAAACTTAACTCAAGCTAAAAGAAATCTGTACAAATGAAGTAACATTATACATATTGTAGCCATTACCTCAGTCCATCTCTTACTATCCTCACTGCACTTTCATCCTTCCCAGTCTTCCTTACTCTAACCCTGTTCCATCTTTCACATTAATATTCCTAAAACACATCCTTGCTCACTAACTTACAATGGCTCCCAAATGACTACTGTAATAAAACAAAATGACAAAGTCTAAAACCTTCACGTTCCCATAAGTTAATCCTCCCCTATATTTCCCATTTCTTCTTCATACTAACTAGTCTTTTTATTTTCTCCCACGCACTTTACTCATCTTGCTTCTTCTGACTGGAATGTTGTCTCTGTTGTCTTTGTCTCCTACTCGGTCCTTAAAGCCCATTTCAGTTTGAATTTTCTTTCATGGTAACTAGCAAACTCCATCTCCTTCCTCTTTTTTGTACTATTGATACCACATAATTAACATCAATCTGCTGACTGTTAGCACAATCAGATTATCCGCTATGAAAATCAGCTGATTATTCCCTGTGGCTGCTACATGTATGCAAATCTTACTGTGTCTCGGGAGCAGGGACGGTATTTATTCTCTTATCACTCAAAGCCTGGTCTACAAATCAGCAGCATCAGCAGTAGGAACCTGTGAGAATGTAGAATCTGAAGTCTCACTCAGACCTACTGCATTTAAACAAGATTCCCAGGTGATTTGTGCGCACCATTAACATTTGAGAAGTGCTGGTTGAATCTTTTTGTACCTACGAGGTACCTAGTGCAAGGCTATATATGCAGCCAGTGTTCAACAAATAATTGTTTAGTACATTCAGAAAATTAAAACATTTAGTGATCTTGCTAGTTTTTCTATTAGGAGATATTTATCTTAAGTTATCAAAAAACTTACATTTATAAAATAACTTGTTAAATTTTAAAGAATGAAGTAAAGCTCATCTTTTATTTCTAATTATCTTCATAAAAGAATTTGCTTCTTGATTATCATATTTTTTGAACCATAAGACGCACCTAGGTTTTAGAGGAAAATAAGAAAAAAAACTCTGAAGCAAAGAATGTGGTAAAATATTTAATAACATAATATTTCACCAATGTAAATGTAAACAGAACTCAACAGCAGCATTAACAACCATTATTCCTCCCAAAATGGGGGTGCAGGGAAGTCTTATAGTCCGAAAAATAAGGTATGTGCCTATACTTGACTTTTAGCAAAAATACCTTAAAAACTATGTTAATATAATCAATTAAATCTAGACATTTGTTAGCAATTTCTAATGGGCTCTATCATATTATCAATACTAAGGACAGTACAAATAGTAATAATAAAAAAGAGCAGCTTTGGAATGAACTGAGAGCAAAGTACGCTGAGGTACATTTGTAAACTTACAACAGTAGTAAGGGGCTATTAAGGAAAATAAATTTATTACTTGGAAGATTACAACTACTTCTTCTTCAGTATTGATGGAGAGGACAGTCCAAATAGGGGCTAATTCTAGTCTAATTATACTTAAGTATAATAAATAATATACTTAGTTATATTTCAGAGGGTATATATTTTCAAAGCATGCCATTTTTAAAATGAGATATTCCCAAGATATAAGTTTTCTTCAGCATTCTTCTGTAGGAATATTGTATATAATGCTATGATTCTATTCACATGAATAATGCTCAGCTGTTTAAAGAACTACCAAAAATACAATTTCTGGGGGGAAATGTCTCTACCCAAGCAACACTGTCATTTTTACCTCAAAGTCTGGTGTTTGTGTAGTCAGTATATAAAAGGATATAAGCTTGAAAAATGTCTATGTAAATGTACCCTAGTTTTTGTGGGTTTGGAGGGGGTGCGGAGAAAATACAGACAACTGTAACTGAACAATAAAATCATTTAAATTAAAAAAAAAAGTCTATGTAAAATCTGTTTCTAAAACCCTAACTATGGCACCATTAATGAATTTGAGAGAACCTTAACTACCAAAGCCTTACCTGGTCCAATACAGAAAACCTTATCAAAATCAGCACAAATACACATCTGCTTGTATAGCTGTGGGGACTGAGCCAGATATGCATTGTTTTTAAAATACGACACAGTAAATACATTGGCTCCTCCTTCACTGGCAGCTGAAATATAAACATTTAAGTTATTATAATCAATTATAAGCTTATCAATGCATACTTCTAGTAAAAAATTTATATTCTGATTCAAGTACTTTACTTAAAAAAACTAGAAAATAAAAAATTGCAGAGAAACTATACTCTAGATATGTTTTATACCGGATTCTAAACAGTTTATAACATCAGGAGAAATTGGCTTCTTCGGCTACACCTTCATTTTACTTATTTGGACATATATGCTCCCTTTGTACATCAATTTTAAATCTATGAAAGCTACTTGAATTCTTAATAATTTTTCTAATTATCAAGAATTCAATGTCCCATTTTTAATTTACACTAGTAACATACTTTTTAGTGTTATTTAAGCACCTCTAAAAAGTGTAAAATAATTAAGATAAGGTTCTCATATAAGAATGAGGATTCATGAGATTTTCTCCAACTCCAGTATTTAGTATTAATTTTACAAAGAAGTTTATACAAAACAAAATTGCAATAACAATTTAAAAAGAAACCTTTATAATGAAAGTTCTGGTGCAACTTATATAGCAACTATCTTCCTTGGTGTGTTATTGTCTCATTTTATAATCACTATCACATAATGACTCCTGAAATAAAGGGATAAAGTATTATTCATGTTAGTGATATGTGACTGCTGCTATATAGTATAGTCTTTGAAACAGTCTCACAGCAATAAACCTTAAAGGGATACTTGGGATTCTCGAATTAAAAACAAAACAAAACAAAACTAACAGTAAGCAACTTGGGCTAAACCAAATTCTTCTTAAAAAAAATACAAGAAATATCTTAAAGCATACCTGAGATAATTTTAGGAGTTTGAATCTCCACAAAACCCTTGTTAATTAAAGTTTCTCGGAAAAGATGGCAGATGCCAGACTGGAGACGAAAGACTGCCTGACTAGTTGATGTCTGTAAGACAATAACAAAATCTAATTAAATCAATTTGACACTTAAAGGAAATAGATCAGCAATGCCTCCTGGGTGGAGCAGGGCTGAGTAGAAAACATGATGACCCATTTAGGGTGCTAGCTGATGCTGCCACGAGGGCCCACTACTACCAGATTCATCCCCAACTTTTTAAAGAAAACCATTTTAGATCTAATGTGAAAACCCCCATTTTTCAATGGTGGCAATGAATTTAAATTAAAGAAAAAATGATGTGGGCCAAGGAAAAATATTCTCTGGGTCAAATTCTAGAGGCATAACCAATAACTTGTGTGAACAAATGGCACAGGCAAACACAGCATTATGTTTAACTGCTGTGGCCAAAAGTATGAAAACCCTGAGGTTTCTAGTCAGTATCAAGAGGACTTTTGATTATCTCTAGCCTTTTCTATATACTACAAATTAATATAGAAAAGGTAGGAGTAGACAAAAAGCAAATAATCAGGGGAAACATGGGTATACAATAAGGGCAGACCTGTGTGACTGCAGAAATGTTAGAAAAAACTTACAAAATGACAAAGAATTTAAGCTGTAGGTGGAATACATTATGGAAAGGAGGAAGATGCAATCAAAACATGAAGAAAGATGACATTGGTTTTACTACAATGATGAAACCACTGAAATCTTTCACTTGCAACCAAGCCAGAAAGGGAAACAGAAGCCTATGAGATTACTATATAAACCAAAGGACTAACTACTTCTCTATCATTAATTCTGTGCACAGATCAAATTCAGAGGATTGAGGGATTAATTACTAATCTTCACCAGGTTGTTCTAAAATGTTCACATAATGTATTTCACAATTTTGTAGTGATATTAACGGTTATTATATTTTCACTTGCTTACTAACTTGTCTAAAACAGTATCACCCATTTACTGGCTTCATGTTCCTTTGTTATTTTAAAACAATGCAACTCAATATCCTGTGAACTGTTACCTGAGTGTCCTTGCCTGCAACTCCTTTTAGGGGAAGGGTCAGTTGGAAAGGTAAACTGTTTCTTGTATTATCATACTTACATATAAGCAGATGGCAATTACTACTACGAGCCTGAAATAAGTATGTTATCCCAGCCCTCCTTGATTTTAGCATAATCATATCACTTAATAAATAAATGAGGCATACCCTAAGATCAATGACTCTGTTGTCTAATCTTGTATCCTGGTTAACAGTAGCTCTTCCTTCCTAAAAAACAAAACAAAACAAAAAACAAACAAAACAAAAAAAACCCCACAACAGATTGTACTATTTTTTTTCACAACATGAAAAACACTATTAGAAGCCATTTTTACCCTTTTTGTTTTTAAATCCTCACCCGAGGACATTTTTTCTTGGCTTTGAAGAGGAGCAGGGAGAGACAGACAGACAGACATCAATGTAAGAGAAAAACATCAACTGGTTGCCTTCTCATCTATGCCCTGACCTGGGATCGAATCCACTACCCAGGTAAGTGCCCTGACTGGGAATCAAACCCATGACGTTTCTGGTCTATAGGACGTTGCTCCAACCAACTGAGCCACACCAGCCAGGGCAGCTATGTTTACTTTTAAGTGACAGATGTGTTTATATATGTTAATATTATACTCTAATCTGGATCCAAAAAACAGGAGTAGGGCTAGAGAGAAGTTACTGTTCAGAGAGAGAGAGAGATGGAAAAAAGAGAAATGTGAATGAACAGGGATTAATGATTTCTTTCTATCTCCACCCCCAAGAGCCTTGCCTCATTACTGGGACATTAGAAGAATTAATCACCTGCACCTTCACTGATTCTTGGATTTACCTGCTAGTTAAAGACTAAGGTAGTAAGCAGTTTTCTCATTGTATGTTCTGGACACCACCGAGAAACTTTCGGGGAGTCCATGAAGTCAACCTATTTTTCACAACACCTTTTCATTCTCATTCTCTCCTGACTACACTGAGAGTCTTTCAAAGGCTTCATAATGTGTGCTAGCACAACAAAATGAATGCAGAAGCAGCCCTGGCTGCTGTGGCTCAGTGGATTGAGCGCTGGACTGCGAAGCAAAGGGTCGCTCATTCGATTCCCAGTCAGGGCACATGCCTGGGTTGCAGGCCAGGTCCCTGGTGGGGGACACGTGAGAGGCAACCACACATTGATGTTTCTCTCCCTCTCTTTCTCCTCCTCTTCCCCTTTCTCTAAAAGTAAATAAATAAATAAAATCTTAAAAAAAATGAATGCAGAAGCAATGAGAATCTAACTGTAATGCCTATTAAGTCAAGCATTACAAAGATCTGTAGATGTATTTATATTATTGTTACTTCTAATATACATATTAAAAAATTTGTTATAACTTCTAATACTGCAAATATGGACAGATAAACCTATAAAACAAAAGCTTGTGAAGTCAATTATTTTTAAGAGTAAAGGGGATTAAAAAGTTTGAGAATTGTTGATGTAATAATAAATTTAAATAAACATGAAGCTCATATCAACAGGGAATCAAATTTTCAATGTTTTGCAAACTAAACATAAAGAGGAAGCACAGTATTTCAAAAGCATAATTTTTACCTCTTCTCCTTCTACCTCAGGCCGAATGGCATCATCCAGCTGCAGGGGCAAACGGGGTTCAGCCAAACTGATCACATAAATCTGAAAGAGAGAGATTACCAAAAATATCACAAAGCACACGAAATCTGTCATCTTTTGCTCAAAAAGATCGACTTGAATATGAAGCAACATTTGCATACATCTTTAACTGAAACTACATGCTAAAATCAAACAATATGGTACATGGTTTTTCATCTATAAAATGGGGATAATAGTATTTTTTTTGCCTACCTCCCTGGGTTGTTGAAATAGTCAAATGAGACAATATACATACAAATACTTTGTAAATTCTACGGTGCATACCAATGTGGTAAATAAGTAATAACTGAAGTTGAGCGGTCTGGGTTTAAGGCCTCACTTTGTCACATGAAAGTTGTCAGGCAAATCAAACCTCAGAACTTCAATATTCTATTCTGTAAAATGAGGTCAACAGTTTTTAAAAATCAAATGGAATAATGAACATAAAAAGTTTGCTGATTTGAAGGGGCCATTAACAAATGAGTTATTATTAACAGCATTTAGCCATTTCTACCATTAAAACTAAAGTCAGCCCAACTCTGCTATACCTCTCCTTCCTTTTTTAACGCTTTTCCCCACTACCCCTCATTGCCTTCTTTCATTGAACACACCTCCTTTCCTGCTGCTCTCCTGGCTGGGAGCACCACAACAGGGTATTCCTTTAAGGTGTTAAAAATCCCTCAAGATCCACTCACATTAACTGCACGTTTTAGTGTGAAAAACCAGTTAGGTCATAATGAATCAGCTACCCTTAGCTAATGTTAATTAATAGGGTAATGTTACCCTATTAATTATTCCCAACTACACCTGGAAATCCTGCTAAAGCACAAAGGAAAACAGACCTTCATTAGTTAATTCAGGAAATTATATTCTCCCAGTTGGCAGATCACATTCAGCATTCAGCTGAGATACTTCAAGAAAAAGTGTCAGGAGGATAATCTAGTCCTCCTCACAGTAAAACAGAATTACTTGTCAGCACTCCCCATACCCAAGCTGTAGCACTTCCCTCTGATGAATGAACAGGTCTACAATGCAAAGCTGGAGAACTAAACAGCTACCTCTTTTATTTTTATAACTAGTAGAAATCCACTGCTCCCTTAACTAGGTTGTGAGCACTCAAATCCCCAGAACCTCACATAGTGCTTGGCACGAAGTGTATTTTCAGTAACTGCTGGCTGAATAAATAAATAAATAAATGATAAGTCATTCCTTATTATAAGGTTCTACTTACTATAAAATATTTATACTTTGTGAGATAATTTATAATTATGTTTATTAAGGGAAAATTTGTAAGCTGTTTGGGCTTTATATTTATTATTGACATTAATTAAGCTCATAATGCTAGACAATTAGAATATTTTGAAAATACATTTATTTGCTCTAGTCACTAAAATTTCATTTATTAAAGTAATGAAAAAGATACGTTGCTTGGAAAATAGGGGGTTGTTTTTCTTGGTCAGAGTACCCTCATATTTTTCTTTACTAGATCACAGACTTCCTGGCGGGCTGGTTTAAAGTGAGCCTTGCACAAAGAGAACAAAGTAATTTGGCAAGTGAGTTCAATAACAAATACATGATACTCCAAGCCTCGAAGGGTTCCATGACAATCAATTCCAGTTAAATAACCTTACTCCCAAATAAGAGTGCACGTATGAGTCTTGCTGCATTTGTTTGTCAGTCTGCCTGACTGCTTTACCTCACGTACGTTCACAGGGTGTATGGTGTGTGTGAAGCATATTTAAGATAGAGCAGTCAGGTAGACTGCTTAAGAGAAGAAGTTATTGTTGGAGCATAAGATCAATATGGTATTGTCTCCTGATTTTTCTATACTGTAAAACATTAGAAGTAGCCCTGGCTGGCATAGCTCAGTGGATTGAGCGTGGGCTGCGAACCAAAGCATCGCAGGTTCGATTCCCAGTCAGGGCACATGCCTGGGTTACAGGTCACGGCCCCCAGCAACTGCACATTGATGTCTCTCTCTCTCTCTCTCTCTCTCTCTTCCTCCCTCCCTCCCTCCTCTCTCTAAAAATAAATAAATAAAATCTTAAAAAAAAGAATCCATTAAAAAAACATCAGAAATAAAATGATTATAAGAAAAGATAACGATCAAGATTAGCATAATTAATCAATATTTAGAAGTACATCATCACAAGGAAGTTCACAGCAGATGAGATTCATAATAGTGAATAAAGCTTTTTCAATGTGTTTTATGTATTTTCCTATGTGACTATGATAGATTGTTTGCAGAAATGGCTGCCATAATTCCTCCTGCTCCTATATAAATGTCCTTTTCCAATGATATTGCCTCTCCTACCACCAAAAGGTGGAATCTATTTCTGTACTTCTTAAATCTGAATTTGGCTATGTGACTTGCTTTGACCAATGAAATTCTTAGCAAAGGTAACAAAAGCAGAAGCTTGAAAAGTGCACACGAAAGCTTCCCTCTCTTCTTGCTGGGAACCATTCTGGTACCACACCAGTAAGCCTGAACTAGCTTGCTCGATGAAGAGAAGCCACAGGAAAAGATGTTCTAGAAATATTGGCAAGCCCAATCAACAACCTATGGAGCAGATGAGCCAATCTGGATGGGCCAACGCTAAATGCCCAGTGCACAGAAAAGTGAGCAAATCAATGTTTGGTGTTTTAAGCCACTAGTATGGGATCCTTTGTTATAAAACAAAAGCTAATTGATTTAGTAATCAATTTATAAATCTTAACATTTTATATCAACTCTAATTATTTAGAAATAGATTTAACATGAATAGTTATAAGAACTACTCAAATCTATTTCTGTACACGTTTTATATTTTGAAAAAAGTTACCTTTTGAACATGTAACTCTACATCTTGCTGTGTACAGCTTCCAATTTTCTGATTGACTTTTCTCACAACACCCTCTACATCTACGATGCTCTCTTTGTTGATGCTGTGAAAAGAAAAAAATTCCAACTTCAATCATCTCATCAGAGGTGTCAGAACTCATTTGGAATTTCAATAATAAAGACGAATTTATTGAACTCTTCTTTAATAGAGTAAACCACTTGAGATAAACCCAGGCCAGTTAACACCTTGTGAGACTCCTTGAAGAGAGGATTTTCTAGATGCCATAATTTACCATTTACAAAATATTCTGGACATAAAAGGCAACGGGACCAGCACTGAATCATGAAAAGCAGGAAAGGGTTTTTCAATTATTTATTAAAAAACATTTCCCTCCCTATAGATGAAATTTATTAAGATCAGCATTTCCTATAACAAGAAACACTGGCTTCAATAAATGCAATTACTGGTATGTAATACAATTAAATAATAAAATAAGGTCAACTGAAAATACTTCAAGGTAATAAAAGGGCATTGGGGTACTGCAATTAAACACTCATTGCCCATAGTTTCTCAGTATACACTGTCATTGACTAGATTTATGGCAGACAGATTACACCCTTAATTGGGTGTAATCCCAATTAAGAATGTCTATATGAAGCTGAATATATACTAAAATAAATTAATCTTCCGGGCAGTTTAGTTCTACAGCAAACTAGAATTTTGCACAAAAGACACTCAAATTCTGAAATATAAAATTTATAAAGTAGCTTATAAACTCACCAATTGATTATTTTGGGTCTCTCAAACCTAACCAAAAGAGAAAGAGTCTAGTCCAAAAAGGTGGTCCCCATACAAAATATATCAGTTTTACTTTTGTGTATATTCTTGTACTGACAGAATGTGTCACAATGTATTTGTGAAAATGGGCAAGATTTAACTTTCAAGTCTTGGAGACTGATGGCAGCATCATGGTGGCTCAACTAATGCATAACTATCAATTAAAACTTTCAGGAGGTAACTGGAACTGCAGAGTGAGGTGAAAAGAGGAGGAAAGAATAATGCCAGTGTGACACCTGGGACAGAGTGGATTTCCTGGGCAGCTAGAGTAATAGAAATGGCAAACATGTATTCAGAAACTGTCTTGGACTCTCTGTTTATCTGCTATGTCATAAACCCTAGTTAACTTTTATATTAACCTCTCATGGTTCAATTCCATACCCAGAATCCTACAAAATGAATGACCACAATCTAAACAAAACAAAAGACATAACTCTCATAGTAACAATTCTATTCATTTTGATGAGGTATTGAGTCCTTTCTTAGTAGTTACTTGACAAGTGCTACTTGACAAGATTTCAGAAATTTAGCAATGCTTATTTTACAAAAGAGAACCTCACAATCCATTTCAATGAATACTTGCTTAGAGCTGGAAAAGATCAAAATGAAGAGAATATATGAAAAATAGTGAAAAAATTTTCACTTAGCTACACTGCCTAAAATTTTATGTCTGTTACCAACCACCTTTAAAAAAATCAATAGTACACATCTCTTTACACTCTCATAAGTCTCCTGAACTAGGGCTATTGCCTATTTTCTAACTAAATCTTGTATATTGAAGAAACTCACAATTTACTCTGGTAAAAGAGAGAGTTGGTGAACTAAGATAAGGCTCCTCTGAGACCTGAAGGGATCAAGAGGCTTCAGTTATTATTAAAAGGGCTTTCTAATACCAGCAATCTAATATCACTGCATCTTTAACATGCCAGCTACCTACCAGTTTGCCTTGTCAGTTTGCATGAGCAAACTTGATATTGGAGTATACAATTCAGGCCTTGTGAGAATTCTGCTGCTCCTGTTACACACTTCTCTCAGGAAGGTTTTCCCTGCCCTACTGATCAGTGTATTGCTTCACTGAGCGACCTGCCCTGCCCCAACTAGAGTTCTACCCTGCTACATTCCGGCAATGTTCCTGGTCACCTTGGTTCTCTTACCTCACTTTCTTTGACTCCCTAGGGAGGCCTTCCAGAGTCTTCTTCACGCCCACTCAAGTCAAACACATCTACTCGCAAGAACTGAGCACTATGCTACCATCTTTCCAGAAAGAAACTGGTAAAGATATCCTGACCAAGGCTAGCTAAAGTTTCAATTAAAGAGAACAAAATTTTCTCTTCTTTCTCCCTCAAAAGTACCAGATGATTCCTTTTATTCAGGAGCTGAATTTGGAACTAAATTTACCTTTATACTTTACTTAATTCAGTAGTATTGCGTGCTGAAATACTTGATCAGCTAGATTAAAAAACAACCACCATTTTAAATATTGTTTCCAAAACTAAACTAAAGAACTTCTGAAAACCTGACCTGTTTCTTAAACTAGGACCAAAGTCAAACTTCTGTTATCACTAATTGGTCTACGGAATCAATTAGAGTATAGGATTAATGAGATACAGAGGATGCTTATAATTAATATTTTTTTGCCCTTGCAATCTCAGTATTTCCCCTAACTGTAACTAGTAGTTACATGCTGTTAACAGAATAGCCTATTTAGATATTGGTTAAATCATTCCATAATTTTTTAAACCTTGGATAATTTAACTATAACATCTCTATATTATATCTACAGCTATATGTATCCTTATTTACTTTTAAACATGCATTTAGAAGAAAAATCATTAAAACAAAAGAGTCGAATTTGTGAAGAATCAGACTAGAACTTGTTAGTTAGAACTAATAAAATGTTAGTGTATTACTAGAGTCCATACAAGAGGGATAGGAATACTTAAACAAACTACTGCTAGTATTAGATAAAATTCCACCTTGTAGAAGAAGTCTAATTATTTTAATTGACATTGTATGTTAAGATGGCTTAATACTTTATAGTGTATATTCTATAGTTTGACTGTTACCATAGAGAAAACCTGCTTTAAAACTAATGTGCCACTCTGTCTGTATTTTGAAAGACTGCCATGACTAACAAGCAACTAAAAGCCTTGGCAGAAAAAAAAAATCCATGGTGAAAAGCAGAGGAACTCCTGGGAACTTTATTGTAGGAGAAATGGATGAAGTAAATAAAACACATTTTTTCAACAGTTAAGTCAGCTATTTTTATTACCACCACCTTCCAAAACATACTATCACTGCATTGTCTTATTTTTCCAACTACCCTTGTGATCCTACATATAAATAATCACTCTAAAAATAAGATGAATTAATAGAGCCTTGATATTAAAAGTTAAAAAAGAATGTGTAACAGACTTCAAAGATTGTTAAAATTGTCAAAGTAGTTTCAGTACTTGAAGGAGGTAAACCTTAGTCTACAGTAACTAGTAATGTCTTATTATTTAATGTTCTGAAAAAAATTTAAAGTTTTTCACATATCTCTGTGGTATACTAAATTATTTGTCCCAAGTCTTCATTTCCCTCTGGTAGTAGTATGCATCCACACCTTTGCCATGGCTTCAGGGCAGACAGAAGGTACTTCTCTGCCCGTAAAATTTGGGTTTGGCCATATTACTTGCTTTATCAATGAGATGTCAGTGGTTGTGACACCAGCAAAGGTTTGAAATGTGCTTGTGCAGTTGAACTTGCCCTTCAGCATTTCTGCTTTTCTCTTGAGACGATGCTCAGGTAGCTGTTGGTCCAAGGAATTTGAGAAACAAGGAACATACCAGGACCCAAACCACAACTTCAAAACAAGTCTAGATGAGCCAAACTCTAGATGACCTACAGACGTGTAAGCAAGAAATCAAAGTTTATTATTGTATGTTGTTCAGGGTTTTTTTCCCAAGTTTTTTAAATTATAAAATACATAGTATGTAACATTCACCATCATAGCCATAGTTAAGTGTTTAATTCAGTGGCAGTCACAATGTTGTGCAATGATCGCCACTACCCATTTCCAGAACTGTTTCAGTGTCCTAAACAGAAACTCTGTACTCATTGAACAATTAACTCCCCATCCCCTCAAGTACCTCCAACCCCAGCTCTTGGTTACCTCTATTCTCTGTCTCTGTGAGTTTTATTATTCTAGGTACTTCAGGTAAGTGGAACTGTAATATTTGTCCATTTGTGTCTGACTTATGTCAGTTAGCATAAGGTTTTTAAGGTTCATACATGTTATAGCGTATTATCAGAATTTCATTATTTTTTTAGGCTGGGTAATATTCCATTATATGTACATACTGTATTTTGCTTATCCACTCAATTATTCATTGGATGTTTACATCTTTTGGTTACTGGGCAAAATGCTGCCATGAACAATAATAGAATACAATGATTTCTTTGAGTTCTTGCTTTTAATTCTTTTGGGTATGTATCTTGAAGTAGAATTGCTGGACCATACAAAAATTCTATGTATAACTTTGAGGAACCATCACATTGCTTTCCAAAGGAGTTGTACCATTTCACAATCCCACCAGCGATGCACAAGGGTTCCAATTTCTCCATTCTTCACCAACTTTGTTTTCTTTTTCTATAATGGTCATCCTAATGGGTATGAAGTGGTGTCTTATTGTGGTTTTGATTTGCATTTCATTAATGACTAACGACATGGAGCATCTTTTCATGTATTTACTAGCTATTTGTTTATCTTCTTTGAAGAAATGTCTATTCAACTCCTTTGCCCATTTTGAAATTGGGTTTTTGTTGCTGTTGTGAGTTGCAGGAGTTCTACATGTATTCTGGGTATTATTCCTTTATTGGATATAAGATTTGTAAATATTTCCTCCCACTCTGTAGGTTGTCTTTTCACTCTCTTGACGGTGACCTTTCATACACAAGTTTTAATTCTAAAGTCCAATTACTCTAATTTTTCTTTTGTCACCAGTGATTTTGGTGTTATATCGAAGTCACTGATAAATCTAATATTATAAAGCTTTTGACCTATGTTTTCTTCTACAGAATGTTAATGGTTTTTGCTCCTACATTTAGGTCATTGATCTATTTTGAATTAATTTTATATATGTTATAAAGTAAGGTCTTTGGCATGTGGATATCCAATTTTCCCTGTACCTTTGCTGAAAAGTCTGTTTTTTACCCACCAAATGGTCTTGGAACCCTTATCAAAAATCAATTGACTATGAGGTCTACCAGAAAGTATCCAGTCTTGTAATATGAAAAATAGAGACATTAATTGAAGAAGATACAAGAAACACTGTACATAGGACAATGACATCTCAGCCCCCTTCAAAATAGGCACCTTGGGACCTCATACAGTTCTCCCAATTGCCAGCAGCTGCCCCATCGTATTTTCCTGAATGTCAATGACGGTCTGAGATCTCTTCCCTTTCAAAGGTGATTTTAGTTTTGGGAAAAGCTAAAAGTCGTGGAGCACCAAATCTGGGCTGTGGAGGCGCTGAGTTACCTGTGTGACTTAACATGTCACCTAAAAACGGCAGGAGACAGGATGCACGAGCTGGCGTGCTGCTGCGAGAGAGCTGCCGACCATCAGCTGCCCACAGCTGCAGCCTCCTGAGTCATCCAAATACTTTCCATGGAGACATGTTCATGCTCAATGCAAATCCTGATGCAGATTTGGTGTTCTACTACACCTCAGTCATTTTGAATGCAACAACAAGACAATACACCTGCTCACTCAATGGCATCTACCATCCCCACTGACTAGTACAGTGAGGTGGTCAGTGTTCACACATGCACACTCCAGTCCATTCTCCTTGGCTGCCAGGTTACACAGATGTTGTGCAAACCTGTCCTCATCATATTAACAATGGCTGGGCTTTTTCTGGACAGACCTTGTTATGTTGGGATTTATTTCTGGGCTCTCTATTCTATTTCATTGGTCTATATGTCTATCCTTATGCTAGCACATTGTTTTGATTACTGTACCTTTGTAGTAATTTTTTTTTTAATCCTTACCTGAGGATACACTTACTGATTTTAAAGAGAGTGGAAGGAAGAGAAAAAAAAGGAGGGAGGGAGGGAAAGAGAGAGAGGAGAAATATCAAAGTGAAACGGAAATATTGATTGGTTGCCTCCCATACACACCCTGACTAGGGATCAAACCCATAACCTAGGTGTGTGCTTTGACCAGGGATTGAACCCACAACCTTTTGGTTATGGGACTACCCTCCAACCAACTGAGCTACCAAGCCAGGACTGTAGTAAGTTTTTAAATCAGGAAGTGTGAGTCCTCCAACTTTGTTCTTTCTTTTTCAAGACTGTTTTGACTAGTCAGGGTTCCTTGAGATTCCATATAAATTTTTGGAAGGATTTTTCTATTTCTGGAAAAAAAAAAAAAAAGCGCCATTTGGATTTTGACAGGGATCGCACTAAATCTATAGCTCACTTTGGGTAGTAGTATTTTGCTACTGAGTTTTAAGGTAGTTTGTTACACAGGTTTTTTGCAACAGCTGATTAATACAATTTTGAGCTCAAGAAAGTTATGAAACTTTAATAAATCCTCGAGTTCAAAGCTATCATCTGATCACAACGAAGGTCTCTAAAATAGTAAAAGTTTGTTTACAGTTCATCATGTACACACTGCAAACCAAGAGTGTGTATTATTCACTGTAAAGATATTTTTAAAAACCAGATACACAAAATTTTACTATAAAATATTAGGGTTGATTTCTTATCAAACACAGCAGAATTCACCCATCTACTCAAGGGAATACTGTCCTCTTCAAAGTGACTGATTAGGGAAAGAAGGTTATAAACACACTTCAAAAGCAGCACTGCTGGAACTGGAGACTATCATGTTAAGTGAAGTAAGCCAGTTGGTGAAGGACAAATACCATTAGATCTCACATAAGAGGAATCTAATGGAAAAAATAAACTAATCAGCAAAACAGAACCAAAACAGAACAGTAGTAAGAGGGGAGGCAGGAAGGGGGATGGTCTGAAAGAAGGTGAAGGGACTAGTCAAGGAATACACATGGAGGACCCACAGACATGGACAGTGCTGTGGGGACTGACTACGGAAGTGGGGGGTGGGCTGGGTGGAGGGGGGCACAGGGGGAATAATTGGAACGTCTGTAAAACATTAAAAAAAATCAGCACTGCCTAAACAATTTGAAAATAACTTATATGGAATTACTTCTTGGTTTTGGCACACACATATCCATTTTTTGGAGGTGGGGGGCAATCTCATTTATACATATTATTTATTATCTTTTAGAAAAACTGAAGACCATGGTAGAAGTGTGGATGGGAGAATAGAAGAGACATTTAAAAAAATATCAAAAGAATGGAACCGCCTTTTGACCTGACAATTCCACTGCTGGGATTATTCCCTAAGAATCCTGAAACACCATTTCAAAATAACCTATGTACCCCAGTGTTCGTAGTAGCATTATTTACAATAGCCAAGTGCTGGAGACAGCCTAAGTGCCCATCAGTAAATGAGTGGATCAAAAACCTGTGGAACATTCACACAATGGGATACTACTCAGCAGAAAGAAAGAAGGAGTTCCTACCCTTTGTGACGGCATGGATAGACCTGGAGAGCATTATGCTAAGTGAAATAAGTCAGTCTGTGAGAGACAAACACCATATGAGCTCACCTGTAAGGGGAAACTAATCAACAAAACAAACAAGCAAAACAGAACCAGAGACATGGAAATAAAGAACAAACTGACAGTGACCAGAAGGAAGGGGTGAGGGGGATAACTGGGGATGGAAAGGGAGGGGTCAAGTCAAGGGACATGTATAAAGGACCCATGGCCAAGGACAACAGGGGGAGGGGAAGACTGAATGTGGGAGGTGGGAATGTGGGAGGCGGGACGGCAGGGGAGAGTAATAGGGGAAAAATGCGGACAACTGTAATTGAACAACAAAATTCTTTTTCTTATAAAATCAAAAGAGAATAGCATTAGAAATGCAAGGAAGTAACATGTATCAAAAAGAAAGGAACAGTTAATATATCAACTATACAGGATTAATACAGCTAGAAGATATTAACCTTATATATAAGGTTAACATCAATATAGATAATATATCAACTATAGGACTGAGTACCTGTCTCTGAACATTTTTGATCATTATAAAAGATTATACTTATTACTAAAAGTTCCAATACTAAAAATTCCAAATAAATGTGAATTTATTTTTTAAAAATATTTTATTTATTTTTAGAGAGAGGGGAAGTGGGGGAGAAAGAGAGGGAGAGAAACATCAATGTGTGGTTGCCTCTCACATGACCCCCACTGGGGACCTAGCCTGCAACCTAGGCATGTGCCCTGACTGGGAATCGAACCAGCCACCTTTTTGGTTTGCAGCCTGTGTTCAATCCACTCAGCTATACCAGGCAGGGCTTAAATATATGAATTTAAAAGTTTAAGTCCCCCATCATATATCTAACCCTTTTTCGTATAATCACTGTTTACTACTTGGTCTATACACCTCCACATTTTTTCTCATTTGCAAAAAATATGGAATACTTCATAAATTTTCTGTCATCCTTATACAGTAGTTTTGTTCATTTTCTCTGTATTCTTTAATGTTGACAAAGCTTAGTTCTTTTATACTTATAGCTGAAATGAAACTGGTCTTAATAGACATAAATACCTGAACTATCACTATTCCCACATCAATTTCCTTTTATGTTTCAGTTCCTACATGAAGTACTCTACACACGTACCATCTTACTTACACTCCACAAGGTGGGTATTACCATCGTTTTATAAAGAAAACTGAGACTAAAAGGTTGGATAATTGGCTTAAGGTGATATAGCTTAGTAAAATCATGCATAGATTCTTGTACTAGAGTTCTGTTAGACTCAAAAATGAGCACCCAATTTTATGAACTCCAGAATGCATCATCAGCTCACTTGTCCTTCATGAATAGTTTTCAAAATGCCCAAAAATCATGCTACCAGTAATGCTGATGCATCTTGATGTCTGTTGTTCTAGCCAGCCTCAACAGAAATTCATGAGAATCTTTGTATACAACAACATGAAGTTATTACTTAAAGTTACAGTTAACTTAGAAGAATTAATCCCATGAACTGTCTAGAATTCTGACTCTAGATTTTATACCTACTTTTAAAATACAATATATCTTTATCAAAGTTTTTGATATAAATGTTGAACTGGACAGGACCAAATACAGAAGTTTTGTTTCTCCTACAACAGATAACCACCTCCTTCCAACGAAGAGGTACAAACCATCTAGGTACAGTTGTTCAGAACTGCAACCCACAACAGTATAGTGACTTAGTGGCCGATGCTCACCAACTTATCCGCATTACACTCAAGGTGTACCCACATGCCCACCTCCCTCTGGGCTCAACTGCAGATGATTTACACACATACTTCCACCACAGCACCTGTGCCGTGCCTCTGCATGCAGCTGTTTGCCTATTTTTACCCTCTCCCCAAATTAAGCTCCTTAAGTGATATGTGTCATTATGTACCCCAGCCCAGCAGAGTGCCTGTACCAGAGTAGGTGCTAAATAAAAGTTTTCTAAATCAATGAGACTTCTGAGTATTTTGATATTTTAGAGTTTTAAAATTTAATGTAGCAAACTGAAATTTTAATCTACTGACTAGGTAAAACACTTATTTTTATGTAAAAGATCTAAAAAGGAAAGTAAACAAACAAACCTGTATGCAGCTAGGTGACTCATTAGAGATGGGAAAGATACTTGTGACTCATCAGTTACCAATAAATCACTTAACCACAATGACTAGTACGAACAAAAATTAACAAAAAAACAAAACCCAAAACACCTATGTATACAAATAACAGTCTGAAAAATTTTGTCCCCCACCCCCACTGAATCCAAACATTTCTGTGCTGGGAGGGACACATGTTACATAGGCACACATAGCAAAATACAATTTTTAACTTTAACGACTGATATTCAAACCGCTGGCAGCCCTTCCCAGCGGTCACTGTAGCTCCAGCTTTCAAACTCACCCCGTGCACTCACATTCGCTGCGGGCTGCACAGCCGCCAGGCGAGAGGCCGCCAGGGCTGCCTTAAAAAACTGTCTTCAAATCTCAGCCACAACTAACACGGACTACTCTCTGTTCATTACTTTAACATGGTGCTAAAGAAAAATAATTTTAAAAAGAAAAAAAATGATGATTTGTCTCAACTCAAACACCAGCTACTAAACATTAAAAAATTAATGTCAACATAAAATGGAGGTCCAGAAACACAGGCCTGGATGTGTATACCACCTTCCTGCCTCCAAACATTTCATTTAAAGATCTCAAACCACTTCGTACACATTATTAAGGATCTGTTCTTAAAGATCTCCAGGGAATGAAATTTGCCAACCTTCCTATGTAACTCATTTGATTTGGATGCTTCATTTTTATATTCATTCAACCCTGAGAAAATTGATCTTTCCAACAAATTGATTAAAATAATGTGTTGAAGAGTCCTGCGGCACTTAATCCAATGGGTAAATCAACTTTTCAGATTAATACATTAATGAATTAGATATTCCTAGAAAAGGTAATTTTGGAAAAAACAACTGATCCCACATTAGGCTCTAAATTTTGGTCTTAAGGAAAATAGTCAAAAGCTAGAAACTGCTAGCAATATAATCTAGTCAGTAAGGCAAAGATAAGAATCTCAGATTTAATATCTAAAGTAAATGCTAAGATAGTTATCTACTTAAGATATTAAAAGTGACCTCATATTCTGCTTTTTAAATGATTAGAAAACCCCAGCTGGAACTATCTGATTTGATATTTTTAATAGTGGAGTCCTTGCTTTATTCCATCTGGTATATGGCCAGAGGGAATAGAGTTAAATGTAGGACTTCATGGAATTAACATACAAATGCCATTATCTCTCCCATTGGGTCACATAGGAAGTTCACATGTTTTAAATGTCCACTCTTTCGGTAGCAATGTTCAAAATGGAAACACCTTCAGAATAAACAGCCCTTAGGCACTGCCCTAGTGCTAAAGATAAAAATTTCATATGTAAAAACAGAATAAAATTAAATGAGAATAGAAATGGTCTTTTTCTCATGAACATATTCCTACCTATGCTATTTTCAAAACCAAAGATTATAGCAGAATAGTTTAGTTGGCTCACTAAGCTGCTAGTTTCTCAAAGTAAATGTTGTGAAATGTTCATTTGAATTATTTCATGCTTCACTGGTCCTCAAATTTTTCAGACAAGCTGGAAACATCTACAAGAAGGATATTTGCTTTATTTAAATAAATAGAATCCACCAAAATTTATGTTGTTCATGTGCTTTTTAAAATCATAATGGAATTCCATCACTTAATATATTATGACTTCTACGTATTTCCCCAAAATTTCCTTTTCTAATTCTAATTATACTTAGAGAGTTCTGTGGAGGCATAGGTAGAAAACCTTTGCTTCCTCTCAAACCAAAAGCAGGATAATGACTGATCTAGAATCAATAAACAACCAGAAGCACCAGAAAATCAAACTGCATGGAACTTCGACAACCAAGGAATTAAAGAAAAAAATCAACCAGAACAACCTGACCGGTAGGTAAGGCAGACCCGCTGGGCTAGACTCAGATAAACCACAGTGAGGTGGCTGAAGGGCGGGGCTGACTGCTGAGCAGGTGTGTGTGTGTGGGGGGGTAGCTGCTTGGGAGACTGACTTACCCGAGACTCAGAGCTGACTGTGGGCCATGGCTGGGGTTGCCTCTGGTGGGAGATACTTCCAGTCTGACTCAAGAGTCTGTCGGAAAGTGCACTCGAGATGAGCAGTCGAGCTGCACTGGCTCCCTCTCCGGCCCCTCCCCCACAGGCAGCACAGCAAAGAGGGTCACCCTGCCTGGGTGAGTACCTAAGGCCCCAACCCCTTACGACTTATCAGGTGCACCAAGACAAAGAAATATGGCCCAACTGAAAGAACACAGCAAAACCTTGAAACTAAGTGATGAGGACACTGCCAACCTATCTGACAGAGAATTTAAAGCCCTGGTAATCAAAATGCTCACAGATCTGATTGAGTTGGGTCGAAAAATGAAAGAACAAATGAATGATACCCAAAATGAAATAAAGCAAAATACTTAGGGAACCAACAGTAACAAGAAAGAAACCAGAACTCAAAGCAATAATGTGGAACAAAAGGAAGAAATAAACATGCAACTGGATCAGAACAAAGAAACAAGAATCCAAAAAAATGAAGAGAGGCTGAGGACTCTCTGGGACAACCTGAAACATTCCAACATCTGAATTATAATGGGGTGCCAGAAGGAGAAGAGGAACAGCAAGAAATCGAAAACTTATTTGAACAAATAATGAAGGAAAACTCCCCCAATCTGGCAAAGGAAATAGACTTCCAGAAAGCCCAGAGAGTCCCAAAGAAGTTGGACCCAAAGAGGAACACACCAAGGCACATCATCATTAAGTTACCCAAGATTAAAGACAAAGAGAAAATCAGAAAAGAAGCAAGGGGAAAGGTCAGAGTTACCTACAAAGGAGTTCCCATAAGGCTATCAGCTGATATCTCAAAAGAAACCTTACAGGCAAGGAGGGGCTGGAAAGAAGTATTTCAAAGTCATGAAAGGCAAAGACCTACATCCAAGATTGGTCTATCCAGCAAAGCATTCAATTAGAATGGAAGGGCAAATAAAATGCTTCCCAGATAAGGTCAAGTTCAAGTTCATCATCACTAAACCCTTACTATATGAAATGTTAAAGGGACTTTACCTTTAAAAATATAAAAAATATGAACAATAAAATGACAACAAACTCATAACTATCAACAAAGGAATTAAAAGAAAAGAAAAACAACAAAAACAAAAACTAAGCAAAGAGCCAGAACAGAAACAGAATCAGAGAAATGGACATCACACCAGGGAGTTCAGTGGGGAGGGGGAAGTGAGGGACAGGGGAGAAAGGTACAGGGAAAAAGAAGCATAACTAGTAGGCATAAAACAGACAGGGAAAGATAAAAAATGGTACAGGAAACTGAGGACTCAAAGAACTTATATGTACAATCTATGGACTGAACTAAGGGGGTGGGAATGCTGGAGGGTTGGGGGGACAGGTTGGAGGGGGGTTAAAGGGGAAAAAGTTGGGTAAACTGTAATAGCATAATCAATAAAAAATACTAAAAAAATAAAAATATTTCCCATGAAAATAATTAGAAACTAAGGGAAAAAGAGGAATAGATCCTGAAGAATTCATAGAAACAATGAAAACAGGCAGCCTATAAATCTCTATTTTCAAGATAAAGTCCAATATACTCTACTGGGACAAGCCAAGGAATAATGAAATCAATTGTTGTACCACAAACACACAATATATTTTAGCCTTGGTGTTATGATTGCTGGATTAGGAGTCTACAGGGTAAGCGAGTGTGTAGGGCATTCACAGGGCAAGAGAAACAATGAGATGGGGAACAATGAAGGGGGTGCAGTGAGAATAGTTGTAGGAAAAGAACTGGAGCTACATGAAGTCAAACAGATTAGGAGAGAGGAGAGAGGAAAAAGGTGGAAACTATGGTTATAACGACTACTGGAGTTTAAAATGAAGTTCAGAGCAGCAAAATACAAGATGTGGCTACAGGAGTGAGTTAAAATAAATGGTGGAAGATAATAGAGAAAAACGAAGGAATTTTAAGGCTAAAGTATTGAATACAGATACTGGAAAAACATTTAGAATCAAAGGGGCAGAATACTATCAGCCAGAAATGCAAAATGGTTTTCAGCAAAACAACCTATTTTAGTGTTTGGGCTTTTCACAAACTCAAAAGGCTGGGTCTTCTCTTCATTTACTCAGCACACATTACTCAACATATACAAGCTTATGTGTATTTAAAGCTGCCTATCCAAACCACTCTCCCTTTCCTTACTGGTAACAGAGCCCCATCCCGGTTTAATATCTTCTCTTCACCTGGCTAAGTGTTCTAAGGGAAGATAAGTTCATCCCAGCTCCAGAGAGTGTCTTGTGTTTAGTCCCAATGCATCGGGGAATTTACTCCACTTTGTTGGTGTTATTTCCACAGTTTCTCAAACTCAAATCTTTGAAGTTGATTTTCATGTTCTTTTCTTTACTTCCCCACATAAACAATCAGCAAACAGGTAAGACTCCTAATGTTTTCACCCACTCACTGGGCAAAGAGCATTATCTCTTTTTAAGAGTATAATATCAGTTTTGCTATAACATTTGTTTTGAAAATGTGAGTCAATCCCAACACAACTGATATATTAGGGATCAATCTGAGCATAATGAGAATTTTGTGTTTCATCAGTGAGAAACACTAGGCAACTATCCTCTGGTGAACTAAGACATGAAAGAGTACACGAAACACGCATCTTAAACATCTACTGTGTCACAAGTCCCACCCATCCCCATGATGGTCCAACTTTCTTTCAGATTTCAGATAACTTTCTTTTTTTTTTTAAGATTTAATTAATTTATTTTTTAGAGAGGGAAGGGAGAGGGAGAGAGAGAGAGAAACATCAATGTGCGGTTGCTGGGGGACATGGCCTGCAACCTAGGCATGTGCCCTGACAGGGAATCGAACCTGTGATGCCTGGTTCGCAGCCCACGCTCAATCCACTGACCTACACCAGCCAGGGCCAGATTTCAGATAACTTTCCTTCCACCACATTATGATAATTTACAAGATGCAACTCTGCTGACACCCACTTCCACAAGGACACAGAGTATCTTTTTAAAGTCAGACATTTATTGTTTATAAATTTTTCACCCCTTAAACATGTATAAAACTGTTGTTTGTTTTTAATTAGGCTTTTAACTTTTCAAAAAATTTTAATTGTTGTTCAGGTAGTTTTCTGTCTTTTACACCCATCCCAGCCCACTACCCTGCCGCCCTCCCGCCCTCCTTCCCATTTCCACTCCCCCCTAGTTTTTGTCCATGTGTCTTTTATACTTGTTCCTGTAATCCCTTCTCCTTTCCCCCTGAAATTCCTTACCCTCTCCCCTCTGGTCACTGTCAGCCTGTTCTCTATTTCAGTGTCTTTGGTTCTATTTTGCTTATTTGTTTTGTTGTTTAGGTTCCTGTTAAAGGTGAGAACATATATGGTATTTGTCTTTCACTGCCTGGCTTATTTCTCTTAGCATAATGTTTTCCAGTTGCATCCATGCTGTCACAAAGGGTAGAAGCTCCTTCTTTCTTTCTGCGGCATAGAATTCCATTGTGTAAATGTACCATAGTTTTTTGACCCATTTATTTACTGATGGGCACCTAGGTTGCTTCCAACACTTGGCTACTGTAAATTGCGTTGCTATGAACATTGGGGTGCATAGGTTCTTTTGGACTGGTGTTTCAGGGTTCTTAGAATATAATCCTAGCAGTGGAATTGCTGGGTCAAAAGGCAGATCCATTTTTAGTTTCCTTATTAAATTCCATACTGTTTTCCACAGTGGTTGTACCAGTCTGCAATCCCACCAACAGTGCACTAGGGTTTCCTTTTCTTCATAACCCCTCCAACACTTGTTTATTGCTTTGTTTATAATGGCCATTCTGACTGGTGTGAAGTGGTATCTCATTGTGGTTTTAATTCGAATCTCTCTGATAGCTAGCGATACTGAGAATCTTTTCATATGTCTCTGGATCCTCTCTATGTCCTCCTTGGAGAATTGTCTGTTCAAGTCCTTTGCCCATTTTTCAATTGGGTTGCTTGTCTTCTTAGAGTGGAGTTGTGTAAGTTCTTTATATTTTTTAGAGATTAAACCCTTGTCTGAGGTATCATTGGCAAATATGTTTTCCCATTCAGTTGGTTCTCTTTTTAATACTGTTTTCTTTACCTCCACAGAAGTTTTTTATTTTGATGAGATCCTATTTGTTTATTATTTCCTTTATGTCCCTTGCTCTAGGGGACATATCAGTGAAAATATGCTGCATGAAATATCTGAGATTTTCTTGCCTATGTTCTCCTCTAGGACTTTAATGGCGTCACGGCTTCAATTTAAATCTTTTACCCACTTTGAATTTATTTTTGTTTATGATGTAAGTTGGTGCTTGAGTTTCATTTTTTTGCACATAGCTGTTCAGTTCTCCCAACACCATTTGTTGAAGAGGCTATTGTTATTCTATTTTATGTTGTTGCCTCCTTTATCAAATATTAATTGACCATGGAGACTTGGGTTTATTTCTGGGCTCTCTGTTCTGTTCCATTAGTCCACGTGCCTGTTTTTATGCCAGTACCAGGCTGTTTTGAATACAGTTGCCTTGTAATACAGTTTAGTATCAGGTATTGTGATCCCTCCTACTTTACTTTTCTTTCTCAGAATTGCAGTAGCTATTTGGAGTCATTTATGGTTCCATATAAATTTTTGAAGTGTTTGTTCTATGTCTGTGAAATATGCCATTGGTATTTTAATAGATATTGCATTGAATCTGTAAACTGCTTTGGGTAGTATGGACATGCTGATGCTGTTAATTCTTCCGATCCATGAACACAGTATGTTTCCATTTGTTTGAGTTTTCCTTGATTTCTTTCTTCAGTGTTGAAGTTTTCTGCATATAGGTCTTTTACCTCCTTGGTTAGGTTTACTCCTAGATATTTTATTTTTCTTTTTGCTATATTGAATGGATTTTTTTTTTCTTGATTTCTGCTTCTGCTGTTTCATTGGTGGTATACAAAAATGCCTTTGATTTCTGGATATTGACATTGTATCCCGCTGTTTTATCAAATTCATTTATTAGGTCGAGCAGATTTTTGGTGGAGTCTATAGGATTTTCTATGTACACTATCATGTCATCTGCAAACAATGACAGTTTTGTTTCCTCCTTTCTGATTTGGATGCCTTTCATTTCTTTCACTTATCTGATTGCTGTGGCTAAAACTTCCAATACTATACCGAACAGAAATGGTGAAAGTGGACAATCTTGTCTTGTTCCTGATCTTAGTGGAAAAGAATTTGTTTCTGCTCATTGAGTATGATGTTGGCTGTAGGTCTCTCATATATGGCCTTTATTATGTTGAGGAATACTTCCTCTATTCCCACTTTCCTAAGTGTTTTTTTATCATAAATGGGTGCTGTACTTTATCAAGTACTTTATCCAAATTTATTGATATGATCATGTGATTTTTGTCTTTGCTTTTGTTTATGTGATGTATTACATTTACTGATTTGCAAATATTGAGCCATCCTTGCATCCCTGGGATGAATCCTACTTGGTCATGGTGGATGATCTTTTTAATGTATTGTTGGATGCGGTTTGCCAGTATTTTGTTGTGGATTTTAGCGACTATGTTCATCAACGATAATGGCCTGAAGTTTCCTTTCTTTGTTGTGTCTTTATCTGGTTTTGGGATTAGGATGATGCTGGCTTCATAGAAAGAGTTTAGGAGTCTTCTGTCATTTTGGATTTTTTGGAATAGTCTGTGAAGGATTGGGGTTAGCTGTTCCTTAAATGCTTTGTAGAATTCTCCTGTGAAACCACCAGGACCCTGGCTTTTGTGTGTCAAGAGTTTTTTGATTACTGCTTCAATTTCATCTGCTGGTATTGGTCTGTTCAGGCTTTCTGCTTCTTCTTCATTCAGTTTTGGAAGATATTTTTCTAAAAATTTGTCCATTTCATCTAGGTTTTCAAATTTCTCGGCATATAGATCTTCATAGTAATATCTTACAATCCTTTGTATTTCTGTGGTGTCAGTTGTAATCTCTCCTCTTTCATTTCTGATTGTTTATTTGGATCCTGTCTCTTTTTTTCATGGTGAGCCTGCTTCAAGACTTGTCAATTTTGTTTATCTTTTCAAAGAACCAGCTGCTGGATTCGTTGATCCTTAGAATTGTGCTTTTAGTCTCTATATAATTCTGCTCTGATCTTGGTTATTTCCTTCCTTCTACTTGCTCTGGGCTATCTTTGTTGTTTCTCGAGTTCTTGTAGGAGTAAGGTTAGGTTGTTTGTTTGAAATGTTTCTATCTTTTTTAGGTAGGCCTGCATCGCTATGGTCTTCTCTCTCAGGACTGCCTTTGCTGTGTTCCATAAGTTTTGGGTTGTTGTGAGTTCATTTTTGTTTTTTTCCAGAAACTTTTTGATTTCTTCCCTAATTTCTGTCGTGACCAATTCATTGTTTAATAGCATGGTATTCAATCTCCATGATTTTGAGTGTTTTGGGTTTTTTCCTTGGGGTTTTCTAGTTTCAGGCCCTTGTGGTCGGAGAAAATGCTTGGTATGATTTCAATTTTCTTGAATTTGTTGAAGCTTGTTTTGTGTCCTATCATGTGGTCTATCTTTGAAAATGTTCCATGTGCATTTGAAAAGAATGTGTATTTAACTTCTTTGGGATGAAGGGCTCTATATATATCAGTTAAGTTCATTTCATCTAGGGCATTGTTCAATGCCACAACACCTTTGTTGATATTTTGTTTGGAAGATCTATCCATTTTTGACAGTGGGGTGTTAAAATCCCCTACTATAATTGTGTTGCTGTCAATATCCTTCTTCTTGAAGCCTTGTAAAATTTTCTTTATGTATTTGGGTGCTCCTATGTTGGATGCATATATATTTACAATATTTATGTCTTCTTGGTGGATTCTTCCCTTGAATATTATGTAGTGACCTTCTGGGTCTCTCTTTATGGCTCTTTTTTGAAAGTCTATTTTGTCTGACATGAGTATTGCCCCCCCCCCCGGCTTTTCTTTCCTGTCCATTTGATTGGAATATTTCTTTCTAGCACTTCACTTTCAGTCTGTGTAGGTCTTTTGTTCTGAGGTGGGTCTCTGGTAGGCAGCATATGTGTGGGTCATGCTTTCTTATCCATTCAGCTATTATATGTCTTCTGACTGGAGCATTTAATTCATTTTCATTTAAGGTTATTATCGATAGGTACTTATTCATCGCCATTTCATACCTGTGTTCCTCTCTCTCTCTCTTTTCCTTCCTTTCCTTAAAGCAGTTCCTTTAGCATCTCTTCCAGAGCTGGTTTGGTTCAGGTATATTCTTTTAGACTTCTTTTGTCTGGGAAACTCCTTATTTGACCTTTTATCTTTACTGAGAGCCTTGCTGGGTGAAGAAGCCTTGGTTGCAGACCTGTGGTTCCCATTATTTGGAATATTTCTTGCCATTCTCTTCTGGCTTGGAGTATTCCATTGAGAAATCAGCTCCTAACCTTATCAGGGCCCCCTTGTATGTTACTTCCTGTTTCTCCCTTGCTGCCTTTAAGATTCTCTCTTTGTCTTGAAATTTTGCCGTTTTAATTATGATGTGTCTTCAGGTGGGCCTCTTGATTGGGACTCTCTGTGTTTCCTGGATTTGTGTGACATTTTCCTCTCATCAAATTAGAAAAGTTTTCCATCATTACTTTTTCAAATAGGTTTTCCATCCCTTGCTCCTCTTCTTCTCCTTCTGGTATCCCCATTATATGGACATTATTACATTTCATATTGTCTTGCATTTCTCTTAATCCCTCTTCATTCTTTCAGAGCCTCTTATCCTTTTGCTCTTTCTGGGTGTTTTTTTCTACTTTGTCCTCTGGCTCACTGATCCAATCTTCTCCTTCATTGATCCTGCTTTTGATTCTCCTTCTACTGTGTTCTTCAGTTCAGAAATTGTGTTCATTTCCTCTTGGCCCTTGTTGATAGTTTCTATTTCCTTTTTCATGTTGATATAGTTTGCACTGAGTTCATTGTAGCTTCCCTGTAGTTTCTGGTAGGTCATGTGAGCTCATTGAGCTTCCTGATAACCACTGCTTTGAACTCAATATCTGATAGTTGAGTTGCCTCTATTTCACTTAGCATTCTTCCTGAAGCTTCCTTCTTTCCTTTCATTTTGGGACTGTTTCTTTGTCTTCCCATTGTTTGTGAGACTGTTCTTGTTAGCCCCAGCTTCTTAAATTGATCTGTTCTGGCTCCCGGGATTTATGGTGTGAACTTCTATGGTAGAATACCTGTGAGATTCAGTGGTGCAGTCTCCTTGATCTCCCAAGCTCACTGGTCTGGGGCTGTCATTTAAGTTGGCCCTGTGTTTGTCTTTGGGTTTTGACTGTTGTTGGGTCTTTCTTTGGTGGGTCCTTCCCACCAGCTGGTTAACTGAGGATCACTCTGTCCACCACCTCTTGTATTTTGTTGTGCTGGTGAGGGCAACAAAATGCTGGTTGTGTTGAAGCTCATTCTTCCATGTGTACAAGGTTTTGAGGATTCTCTCTTGCTGTTATTCAGTTGTTTGTACTGGGTATTTTCTCCATTATTTAGTCGTATTTCCAGATAGGTCCTAGAGTGAGGTTTGTGTGGTTTCCACTCCCTCCTTCTTCTGTTGTTGTTTGTTGGTGGTTCCTTTGCTGTTGGGTTTCCTCTTCCAATGGGTATCTTGGTGTTCATTGCTTCCACCTACTTCTTTTTGTGATCAGTTGGAGGGGGAAGGCAAAATGGTTTAAGACAGCAAGAGAGTATTCTATGATATTTACAGTAGCAGCCAGTAGAGAAGAGACAGGAGATCCTTTGGCTATGTATAATGTTAACTGTGATCTTCCACCCAACTAGCCACTTTTTAGAAAGGATGGAAAGAAGATTAGGACTCTTGTTGGGGAGGGAAGGATTGTGAGTTGGATCTAGAAAGCAGTGAGGTTGTGGTAGGTCAGATTCTGAGGTAAGGTGAGAATAAAGGATAGTGAATAAGCGTAGTGTGTGAAAGAATAATTAACCACTACAGTAATAGAGTTCAGGAAACCATGAAGTGGGCTAAGATCTGGAAGGGGTGTTGTTAAGTATTTACAATTATATGGAACAGCTATTATTTACAATAATATTAGAGCAACAATCACATGACAGAATCTATGTGATCTGGATAACAAGAATAGGGAATATAGGACCTTGAATAGTGTGCTAATGGACCACAAGTGAAGTGAAGGACAGTAAATTAGCAATGCACTATGAAATAAAGATCAGGGGAAACCTGTCAAATGATACAATATAACTAGGCAAGCAAAGCAGACTATAGAGAAAGAAGAGGAATACAAAAATACAATTAAAATAAAAGATCTAAGAATAATGAAAAAAAAATAGTAATACAAATAGGCAATAACTTGCAGGCTCTCTGTTAAATAGCAAGTGAAATCTGTCTCACTGTCTCAGCTGTTGTGATGCCCCTTCTTTGGGTCCTACTCTGGTCTTTTCACAGTTCCAGGGTTTTTGTTTTTTTTCTCCCTCACTTGTAGGTATTAAAAAAAAAAAAGGCAGCCCTGGTTGGCGTAGCTCAGTGGATTGAGCGCGGGCTGTGAACCAAAGCATCGCAGGTTCGATTCCCAGTCAGGGCACATACCTGGGTTGCAGGCCAGGTCCCTAGTGGGGGCCACATGAGAAGCAACCACACATTGATGTCTCTCTCTCTCTCTTTCTCCCTTCCTTACTGTCTCTAAAAAAATAAATAAATAAATAAAATATTTTAAAAAAAGGCAGAAGGAAGGAAGAAAAGATAAAATTGGAAGGAAATGAAGAAGGAATAAAACAAGAATGAAGGAAAGAGAGAAAAAAAGGAATTGAGAGAGAAAAAAATAAAAGTTAAAAAATTAAAAATTATTAAAAAAGTAGAATAAAATAAAAAAGCCACTTGGTTTCAAAGTAGCCAAACTGGTTTTTCTGGTCTTGCTGGCTACAGCAGGCTAAGGGGCAACTGGTATGGCTTTTCTTTGTTTCCTATTTGTACTCAGTCAGCCTCACGCACTACCCCTGGAGCTATGCTGGCACCTCTCTCTGGCGCCTTGGGTGTGCGCAGGCTCTTCCGCACAACCTTCTGTGCAACCTCAGGATTCCTGCCCAGCTGGGTGGCGGGGAGGCTGGAGCAACTGCTGCAGGAGAATTCCCCAAACAGTGTCTGTCTTTTCACTGTTTCTTCTTGAGAAATTTCCCCTACTGAAGCCTGCCACTCCGTACAGTGGCCTGGCCTCCTCCACAGCCCAATTCTCTAGCCAGACTGGTGACTACTGGGGTCAGGGCCCGTCACTGCATGACTCTCATCTCTCCCAATCTGGTGTCCACAGACTCTGCGGGTCCCACAGCCTCTGTGTGTTTGCTACTTAGACCTTATTCCCCTCTCTGCGACTTCAAGCAGCCAGGTGTCTTCCGGTGCTGCTCCAATCCTGTTTGGCCAGGGAGGGAGCAGTTGCCTTGGCTCTCTCCCAAGGACTCTATGACAGACCCAGTGTGCGCCGGGCCTGGGGCTGCAGCCGCTCTGGTCCCTGTGCTGCTCCCTGGGACTTTATTATCCTGAAGCACTCTCCTTACCGTCTGGTTTTTCGGTGTCTGCTACAATTTTTGGTTTCTTATTTTCATATATGCTGAGGTACTGTTGGCTGTTTGCTGTGTTCCTCCATAGATCAGCTAGGATTTTCTCCCACGTGTAGGGGAAAGTGGAATCTGCTCCCTCCTACCCTGACACTGTCTTCTTGCTCATCCTAAAGTAGGTTTTCTATAAAACCTTTTCACTGATAAATTTTTTTATTGTGCCCTGCCTGGTGTAGCTCAGTGGATTGAGCGCGGGCTGCAAACCAGGCATCGCAGGTTTGATTCCCAGTCAGGGTACATGCCTAGGTTGCAGGCTGTGGGCCCCAGCAACCGCACATTGATGTTTCTCTCTCTCTCCATCCCTCCCTTCCCTCTCTAAAAATAAATAAATAAAATCTTAAACAAAATTTTTTTTATTGTGCCATTAATCTGTTTTCCACATAAGCCTTAATTTTTTAATTGCATAATCTTGCATATCAGTGATTTTAGGAATGCACCTGTTACACATTACAGCAGAACTGACTGAATATTAGCACCACTCTACAAAAAGTTAACCCAAAAGAACACCCACCCATACCTGAATGTCCCAAGATCTCCTTCCTTACTGACACTAGAGCAATTCTAGGAGAGGATTTTAGTTTGTACAAGTGCATAAAAAAGAGCCTGATGTGTGAAGGATACCATCAGTTACCCAGCCAAATACTTTCACTTCTTTCCTGTATCCAGAATGTCAGTAAAAAATAAATTCTTATTTCGAAACCTGAGTCTGCGGTCTTATTTTCCGAATCAGCCGCACATACCATACAGTTGCTTTGTTGAGTGGCACTGTGTTTTCTCACATCTAGAGTGTTAAGAATGTGTAAGATAAACTGTGTGGCAGTGCTGATGATAAGAAAAAGAAATAAGCAAAAACAGATGCAATTATTAAATTATCTAGTGAATTTTAGATTTCATGTTTATAGTTAGAGCTATCAAATATTTTTATATTGAAATCATTCAAGAAAAAGTAACTTTACAAACATAAAGCTCTCTAGTTTCTAACTACCTTTCTTGGCACTGTTTTTATAGCATTTTTTTTTAAATTAAATTTTGGGGAGGTGACACTGGTTAATATTATATAAATTTCAGAAGTACATCTTTATAATACAACATCTAAATATTCTATTGGATGCCCACCACCCGAGACCTAGTCTCCTCCCATCACCATGAACTTGACTTCCTTTATCTACCTTGTCCTCCTTCCAACCCCTTCTTCCCCGTAACCACCATTCTGTTGTCTGTACTGATGAGGGTTTTTTTGTTTTATTTGTTCATTTTTTGCTTTTTGTTTTATATCCCACATATGAATAAAATCATATGGTTCTTGTCCTTTTCCATTTATTAGCACAACACTCAAGGTCCACTCATGTTGGTGCAAATGGCACTATTTCATTATTTTTAATGGCTGAGCAGTATTCCATTGCATATATGTACCACACCGTCTTTATCCAATCATCTACTGATAAGACAGGTTGCTTCCATGTCTTGGCTATTGTGAATGATGATGCAGTGAAAATAGGTGTACATATATCTTTACAAATAAGTGTTTTCCCTTATTTATTATACTGAGTATTAATTGTAGATTAAATTTCTTAAATATTAAAATATTAAAAATACTATTTCATAAGCCATAAAAGTCTGAGTGTGTATAAAGGGGTTTTTCTCCATGGCCTTTCAACTGAAAAAATGTAGGGCACCTACCCTAGCTGGGTGGCCCAGCTAGTTGGAATATCGTCTGGTACACCAAAAACGTTGTGGGTTTGATTCCCAGTCAGGGCACATACCTAGGTTGCGGGTTTAATCCCTAGCTGTGGCATGTACAAGAGGCTACCAATCGATGTTTCTCTCTCTTCCCCCCTCTCTTTTTCCTTTTAAATTCTTTAAAAAATATTTTATTTATTTATTTTTAGAGAGAGAGGGGAAGGGAGGGAGAACAGAGGGAAACATCAATGTATAGTTGCCTTTTGTGCACCCCCTAATGGAGGCCTGGTGTGCAACCCAGGCATGATCCCTGACTGGGAATCAAACTGGCAATGCTTTGGTTCTCAGACCAGCACTCAATCCACTGAGCCACACCAGCCAAGGCTCCCCTCATCCTCTCTAAAATCAAACATATCCTCAGGTGAGGATCAAAAAAATTACGTGTGCGTGTATATATAAATAATACACATAAACATATAGCATCTGTTACAGAGGTCACTGAAGAAGAGTATACTCCATCATTATTCATATAATCCACTCAATATACCCAAGATAATTATGAAATGGTTAACAGCATAAACTCTGTATAAATAATGGTTTTTACCTTTTATTCCAGATTGTTTTATGTACCACAGATTTAATCCGTAAGGATTTGAGGTGCTTTATTATACTACATTGTTACAATAAAGGCCTAAAATATGTAAAAATCCTATATATTGATATATGCTGATGGTTACTTGTTAATAGTAAGGATAAACTTTGGAGTTGGTGAAAGCTAGCTGATGATCACGATTGTAAGTTTAGGTAGTTATCAGCTCATATTTTTTAAAACTATTTCCATTTTATTTCTATTTACCTCCTTTTGCCCCCTCCCAAATTAAGAATAGTGAAGATATTATTTTAAACATTTATTTTTGCATATTTACATATACTTGTATCAACAAAAACTTAAAATTTTAACACAACTTACAGGTATTTGAATATTAAAGACTTTCAGCAAAACTAGCAACAAATTTGCTAGCCTTCTAGTTGTCAGAAATAATTTGTTGAAATCTTACTATACTCAATAAGAAATGTGTTCCACAGATCTACATAACCACCCACATTCAATTTAGTAATTTTAAACCTTAGAAAAGGTATAATATAAGGTTAGAAAAAAGGATTAGTTAGAAAAAAGGACAGGTTATAAAGTTGCCACATACTAGTTTTTCCAGTAACACACCAACATAAAAATGCTTCAGTGATGTAAATTAAATTGTACAATTCACTGAGTAAAGAATTCAGAATGCTCAAACATGAGAAACAATGTATTTGCCATTTAAGTCAAACAGAACCCCCAAAACATAAATTATTTTTAAAAATATTAAACCACTCTGTGATTATAAAAAAAACCCTGTATTTCAATTCTAAGGCAAGCACAAACTTGTTTTAATGTGTCAAGTAACTTCTTTCAATTACAGTGACTTAATAGCATATTCAATCTCAGACTTTTATATTTCCTAGGTGAGTAGAAATAAAGATTTTAAAAGAAGAGTCTTAGCTCTAAAAATGAAGTAAGGGTAGCATACAGCAAACTGCTGGGAACCACCCTGCCTGGTTTCAGAAGCTGTAACCCCCCCATGGCTAAGGCTGAGTGAGCAACCTTTGGACCATAAGCCACTAAGGAGACAAAGCTTATCTCCCTGGCAGGGGCGCTGCTTCTGCTCCTTTTTCTTCACCCTGCCTGGCCCACAATGCTTGATTGATTAGCCAATGACAGGTAAGATTCCTCAAGGGAGGAATGACCTAAGACAGGCACGATCACGGGGAGGCCCCAGGGAAGGACTTGGGGGACTATAGCAAGAGGGGGTGATGGACCCTCGCTCCTTAGCTTTGACGTAGTCTGAGTCCTCATTCTGTCTATGAGAAGTCTCCTAATCTCTTGGCTGCCTTACTTCCCCTGCCGGATTTAAGCCTGAAACAACGACAGAGGGCGGTGCAGCCAAGGGGTGGGTTCCCTGGGTGCTCAGGCCTAAAAAAGAATATATAAAATCCTGTGAAACCTGCTTTGCTAAGAATGCTCTCAATTAAATGACAAGGGTCTGAGCAGGAAATGAGTTTGTTCCCCAAAGTTTTATAGCCCTTTAGCTAACGGACCCTGACTCAGAATAAGCCCTCGTAGTTCTCTGTATGCTATCTATTGTTTGATCCTTACTGCCTGACAATAATTAATGAACTTTACCTGTATTCCTGTGCAAATTGAAAGCCAATAAAAGCTTATCAAGGTGAGGGTTGGCTCGCTCTCCTCTTGAGAGTGGCCGTGCAATCCCTTTTCCTCCACAGGACTTGGTAGTCCATGTGGATTTATCTCGTATCTCATCCATAATGCTGAGGACACTGCGGGCCAGTGTCTGCATCAGTAAACAATTTATGAAGTCACAAGGCTAGTTCAGTGGGGAGCCAAGTTTCTGGGCTCTCTGGCTCTCTATTATACCCAGCATTGGTGCTTTCTAAAAATTAAAGGTTTAAAATCATCCTAGTAGTTCCATAATGACTTATTATGTGAACTCATTTTTCTTCACCAAAACCCTGCAGAATTTTAAGTTAAAAATAAGCTCAGTAAGATTCCATTCAATATGGCATTGACCATACTGGTTCTCAAACTACTGCATGGGCTCTCTTTAGTGGAACAAAAAAATGCCAGGAACCCTCAGTGAGCATTTAAATAAGTTTTATTGTGTTACTTAAATATCTACAAGTGTAAACTAGTATAAATGCCTTATGCTTACATCCCTTAACTTTAAATCAAAATGAAATTTTAAATAAAAGCAAATACAAAAACATAAAATTCAAATAAACAATATTAATTTAGTTTGCAAAAACTACACTGCAGATATTTGATTACTGTATGAAGCTGTAACCTTGATCCAGTTCTATATTTAATCTGTTTCTGTATTTTTTATTTTAATACTAGTAATGTGAAGAATGCCTGTTCACAATTACATAAAACATTAACTTTGAGGTTGGGTCTGAATAATTAGGCCTCAAAATTAACCAAAATTCCCCAAAGAGTGATTTAAATAAAGTATCAGTTGATACTTTAATAAAACTATCTCTTGTTCATGCGGAAGTTAATAATGCAGCATTGTTAACTGAAATTTTAATTGAATGGGTATGTAATCTGATAACTACTAGAACTGGGAATAGAAACATTTTTCCTTGCATGGAAATGATTATACTTCTTAGTCATTCTGCGGCCCTTATACAGAAAATTGGATTCAGTAAATTTAGGATTCAATAAATTTGTTTGAATGGCACAGGCTATTAAAACTTTAGAATGCCTCTTTCAAAAAAAAGATTTTATTTCTTTTTAGAGAGAGGTGAATGGAAGGAGAAAGAGAGGGAGAGAAACATCAGTGTGAGAAACATTGCTGGGTTACCTATCAAATGTGCAGTGACTGGGGATCAAACCTGCAACCCAGGCATGCACTTTGACTAGAAACAGAACTGGTGACCTTTAGCTTTGCAGGATGATGCCCAATCAACTGAGCCATACCGGTCAGGACAGGATGTCTCTTAACTATCAAGTACCGCCTTGTAATCCAACTTGTTCAGCATGTGTCACTATTCAAACACAGTGAAATCTTAATTTGTACAGAACACGGACATCATCTGACTTTGTTTGGCATGAACACAGATGTAACTATGACAGTAAATGCTAAATGGAAGTACTAAATTTAGACAGTTATTGTGGTATAGGTTAGGCATTAAAATGATATACAATAATACCCTATATAACCTTAAAACAATAATAAAATATGTACAGTAAAATTTTAAAAATATAGAATACATCCAAACTTTCAAGAATGTATCTGTGGACCCCAAAGAAATGATAAGAGAAAGTGATCAATGAGGACCATGACAGACATGGGCTTAAACTAAGTGAGAAAAAATGAGAATTTAGTAAATAAAGCCAAAACTTTTAGCATAAGCAGTAAAGTAAGAAGCCATTGCAGATATGCAATCTGCCTAATGTGAAGAGTGTATCATAGGAAGCAGCAGCAAGTAACACTGTAATGAGGGAACCAGCAATCGAAATGAATATTGGACGTGGTTGGAAATAGAAAGCCATTAAAGATTTTAGAGAAAAATAGCACTTAAAAGGAAACTTCCAGCAAGTATGGACTTAAAGCAGAAAGAGCTTGTATATATCAATAAATATTAGTCTAATAAATTATTGGATTACCCTGTTTAAAACCAACTAACATGGCAGAAATTAAAAAGAGCAACACTAAAAATATAAAAAAGAATGCCAAATACCTTAGAAAACTCACAAATAGAAGACTTTACTCTCAGATATTTTTTAAAACATCAGTAGATAATTATAGTATTACTATCATTCTGGTGTCACAGCTGAAGGTTGGATTATCTTTCATGCTTCAAAACAGAAAGTTCATGTGGTCATAGTTTAGGATTTTTGTAGTATGGTATAACAATAATAAATTAATACAGTTAGACCACAGCAAATTATACAAATTTTTACTTTTCATCCGTTACTGTCAAACAGAGGAATTTTTCTTTTTTAAAATATTTTATTATATTTTTTCTATTACAATTTAACCCTCTTACACACTTCTGCCCACTGCAATCACCACACCGTTGTCCATGTCCATGAGTCTTTTTACCTTTTTGCTCCATCCCTCCACCCCCTAACCTCCCCACTCTGAATAGCTGTCATCCTTTTCTTTATCTTCGTAGATAAAGAACTGTCCCTATTTTGCTTGTTAGCTCAGTTTGTTCATTAGATTCACATATAAGTGAAATTATATGGTATTTGTCTCTCTAACTGGCTTATCTCACTTAGGATAATGTTCTCCAGGTCCATCCATGCTGTTGCAAAGGGTAAAATTTTGTTTTTACAGCCAAATAGTATTCCACTGTGTAAATGTCCCACAGCTGGTTTCTCCACTCATCTACTGGTGGGCACTTGGGCTGCTCCCATATCTTGGTGGTTGTAAATAACAGTGCAAGGAACATAGGGGTGCTCACGTCCTTCTGAATTAGTGTTTTGGGTTTCTTTTGGTATATTCCCAGAAGTGGGATTACTGGGTCAAAAAGCAGACCCATTTTTAATTTTTTGACTTATCTCCATACTGCTTTCCATAGTGGCTGCACCATTCTGCAACCAACCTCAAAGATAAATGTATGTAACTACCTTAAATCATGGTTTTCACAATGGAGCCAATGTACACACCCATTTTATATAAAATATATTTATGTTAAGCCTAGTCAGTAAAGATAATTTTTAGGAAAAGGATTTTGAATGATGAAGAAAAAACAACACACCTTTTTCTTAAATAAGTTCTGAAAGTTCTTTAGAATTTATAATATGACTTCACTCGATTCATTATAATTCATGAATAGAACAGGCCATTTCAAGTAAAAACAAATTTTTTTAAATCCTCACCTGAGGATATGTTTTTCTACCACTGATTTTTACTTTAGATGGAGAAAGAGAGAGAGAGAGAGATGGAGGAAGAGAGGGAGGGGGGAGAGAGACTACCTCCCCATGTGTACTAACTCCAGGCTTGAAACTGCAACCTAGGCATGTGTCCTCACTGGGAATCAAACCCACCATCTTCTAGTGTATGGGACAATACTCAAAACAACTGAGCTACCTGACCAGATGAAATTTTTCTGTGCTTGAATTTCTTCTTTAAAAATTGATATTTTGAATATAAGATCATACTACTAGCGTTTGACATATAGGCCATGTGCCAATTTGTGAACTACCTTAGAAGTATAGTCTAAAATCATATAAAAAAAGATAAGCTGGCTGACTTCCCAGAAGCACAAAATTATGTTCCTAATTTTAATCAACATAATCAACCAACCACAAAAATTAAAAACTCATCATTTTTCACCAGAGGGTCTTAGTCAAGAGAATTTTCTCTTTCTTTTTTTTTACTAGGTAGCAAAAGCTATTAACACATTTACTCTTAATTATTCAGGCCAGATACATTAGCATATGTGTAGTGCCAAAAGTTAAATATTTATGACCTAAGTATACATGTTCAGCTTATTGTATAAAATTCGCTCCATTCACTTGTATATAACCAGTCAAAGCTTTATAATCTGCAACAGCTCTATTATGAAACCATCTTTTCCCACACATTACTAATTATATAAAGTCCATTTTTGAGGGATTAAAAATAGCTACATGTTCTTTGTTAAAAAAGAAATCCAATTAAGTCACAACTTAATTGTTCAGCCTGAATTATATCTTGATTGAGTTCTACTTCAGGATTATGAAATCCAAGCTGAGTTATCTAAATTATTTTATTGCCTAAAAGAAATATCTCCCTTACATTATCCCTTTTAGATGAAAGCCTTTTTAAATTTATATATTATAAGGGCATTAGTGAACTATTCTGTTTTAGAGACCATTTGCAAGTAGCTATTCCAGTTAGTGCTTTAGTTAATATCTGATATGGTCAAATGCCATTAGTCAAGTCCCAGGAGTTTCTAAGAAGATCCAAAATAATAAGAAATAACCATTTGTGCACTATTTTTATGCATCTACTTCTAACATCAAATCAATAGACTGTTCCCTTGTTAGTAGAATGCCTCTTAGTAAATCTTAAGGGTAAGTACGATTTTCAAAAGATGTTTAGACTAGAATCTTTTCTTCAAGAACATCAATAAGCTTACAATGCAGTTAAATGGGAAAAATATAGTCTAAATAGAACTGCCATCTTCATAGATTAGTTTTCAGAACCAATTAAAATATAAAAAACAAAAGACACTAAGGTTATTGTTTTACTGATTTGAAGTTGATCTTCCAGTATTTTTCAGTATATTAAATATAATTTAGCATATATGTCTATAGTTTCCGGGGTCTCTTTATATTAGAAGGCTCTTTACATAGAGTTTATATCTAGGGACCAAGCTTATTTATGCTCCACTTCATAGGAAATCAATTGACCTTAAAAGGCTAGATGATATATGCAACCCACAAGCACAAACCCTTACAGACTATGAGATGCAAACAGCAAACCTAATTACAAGATATAAGTAGAAAAGGTGAAAGGGACAGTCTCTGGTCAACAGGCTGGGAGCTAGGGAGAGATGAGGTTACTACAATAGTAGTACTAATACTATTGAATTCACTGGTGAATTGATGCAAATAATGGCACTGAAATTTTTAAACCAGAGTGTAGGTATTGCTATGATACAGTAAAACTAAATTTGATAAATACGGCTCTAAACCAAAACCAGTTGCTGAGCATCCACTCATTATATTAAAACACTGTGATATGAAATGAATGAATTTGATAAATAAATCTCTACACCAAAACCAGTGTCTAAGCATTCACTGTACATAAAATACTGTGCTGGTGGAGTCAGGGGGACCCAAACATAAATTAGGGTATTAAATTAGATCATTTCTTAATTTCTTTCTAGTTCTAAAATTGGTAATTTTACCTATATTAACTCATCTTTTAAAGCACAGGTCTAAAGACAAGACATAAAAATCAATAGAATAAATATAACATTTACTCTAGATTACACTTCTTTCTTTGAAAAACATGTATGTCTATGAAGAACTCTATTGCTTAAAATGTAAAGATCATCCATTTTCCAAGTCTTCTTTGATCATTATCATGGAGATAAAATTGTAACTGAACGGAGAAAAACCTCGAACAAACAACACTGGCCGTGTCACCAACTATCACTACCTTAGAGCCACAGCACGCACAACCACCGCACCGCCTCTGTGTGCTGCTTCCTGTAAATTAGACAGAACTACGAGTTTCTCCCAGTACTCTCAGAACAATCTTTACTTTTTTTTTTAACTTTTGGGTGTCGAAGTTATAAGATGCGTTTTACTTCCTTCAGGAGAGAATCACTTGCAAAACCACATTTTTAAATTTTATTCACTTTTATTCAGTTAGAAAACTTGTTGCTTAATGTGCAAATCAAACTGAGGGAGGGAGGGGGGAAACGGATCCCAACAAACAACGAAGTACAGTTGCTTTGCGATGTTGAGACTGCCAGGCTTTTTGTTACTCCACTTGGAAGTAAGTGTGACTTGTCTGCAGAGAGTGCTGCTTCAGCAGTTCCGCACGAATTTCAAGTCTGGGCTCCGTATTTTCTCTTTTGTCAAGTTTAATGTATTCAGCAACACTGAACTGACAATTTAAATAACTACATTTTTAAACAAACGGAGCATTGATGTTAATATATGAAAATGGTCCAAACTGCTGGGAGTCTTGGTTCCCACCATTGTTTATTCTGACAACAGGATATAATTGCTTACTTACTTGGCAGCAAATTTAACCATCTGTTTGCTTGCGTGGTCTCCCACTGCCACAAGAGCCTGGACATTAAACTGCTGCTGACGTAGGACTAAGAAACACTGTTTTCCTGAACAAAACAGAAAGAGCGCAAATGTATTAAGGACATGTTACCTCTGGTTTTAAAAAGAAGGAAAACACTTCTCTACTTTAAAATAGGACCCAAATTTACTACATTCATCAGGCACGTAACACGCATATGCACGGTTTTCAGTCAAAATACTCATACTCAACTGACAGGTTTAAAGAAACCCAAGTTTCTGCAACAGAAACAAAAACGCTCGTGCCGTGTTTGCTTTGAGAACACCAGCAAATCACTACTTTAAAAAATATTATAAGTCAACAATTACTTTGTCATTGTACTGATTAAACAAATTTCAGTAACTTCAGATCCCTTTCAACATTCATTTAATAGCTAGTATACTCTGCAGGCAAAGGCATTCTGCTAATCACCATGGGCTTCAATGGTGCAGCCACAGAAGTGCTAACAAAGAGCTTAGGGACAAGAACACCAGCATTCTACGGGGTGGTTCGTTTTGCTTCCTACCAAAGCACATTTTAAAGAGCATTTAGAATGACAGGCTAGTTTCTTTCATGTTCTATTTCCTTCCTTTTTCCTTTATCGTCTTCCTGACCCTTCATCCTTTATAGTAGTTCCAATTATTTTTACTCCAAATAACTTTATAAAAGATCATTCTCTTTATGTCCTACAACCAGTTTTATTCTTATGTATTCTGGGCCTTTTGGTGTCCCCCTCCTTTCATAAGGAACCATCATTCCTTATTCTTAAGCTTTTGAAAACATTATTCATAATAGATTTCAGTCACTATATATCCTTGTCACATCTCTTTCCTTCAAAGCAGATCCTTTTTACGTCGCTGGTCAAGTTTTGGGAAACTACTTCCTCATAAAACAAGATAAATCTTTTCAAGACCACTTTTCTCATCAGCTTGTCTTACAAAACATCAAAAGATGATTTTAATTTTTACACTGAGAATTACCCTCGCAAAAAAATCCTGGCAAAAATGCAAGCAGACTTGTAGTTATTAATACTTTCAACACAGAGTATTTCAAAATGAAAATCAGACAACAATCATGAGTTAAAAAAAACAAGTTGTAAACAAAATGCCAACACAAACATAACTACAGACTTCCAGGTCATACATGATTAACATATTTTCACCACTAACTAGACACTCATTTTCCTTCCTTTGAAATACGATCCAGTCCCAAAGTAAAATTTTGAAAAAGAAAGTTCTACGTACTAAATAAATTCAAAGGGATTTTAAGACACTGAATGGATAAGGACTGGTAAAGTTAAGAGAGCAGTCTGCAGAATAGATCAAATGACATCCTAGGAACTACTGAACCCACAGCCAGATATTAACCCACATGGAACAGATCGTTAACGTGAATTGGAAGGCAACACGTATGATTTAGTTAGTATTTTAGCTGCTCTAACAGGACAGACTTAGCTGCACTACAAAGCCATTCCATAGCAAACTCCAATACACAAAAGACCTTGACAGAAAATGGAGAGCTCTACAGGCCATACAAATGGTGAGCACAGGAAAATGTCTCCCCAAGTCAGGACTGTGGGGGGCAACATTTAGTGTAAAGGTTTGCCAAACAGTGAAAGTTCTGAAATCTAAAGACCCAGGATCATATTTAGCCTACAATTCCTTATGAAGGAGTCTGTGGGAAAATCATTAAACCACACTATGCCTCAGTTCTTCATCTGTAAAATGGAAAAAATAACAGATACAACTCATGGAGTTGTACTGACTTTTCTTACATAATCTTGAAAATTATATAAGTAATATACTCAGAGTTGTGACAATGTTAACTATGAATATTAAATACTAATACTAACTAACTATAAATATTAATCTTAACTACTACTATTAATAGCAGAACTACCACTGGTTCTTTATTTGAGGATTGTCATTCCTATTTCACAGCTGGATTACTATGTGAGAAAACTATGCTGAGTGCTTGGAACACTAAATAAATATTTGTTAGACACTTATGATAGACTATCATGTGAAAACATGATAAACACTATATATAGAGTATAATCCCGATTTTGTTCATGTAAAAAGCATATTAAAATTGATTATATAGGGGGAAAAACACAAAATGTGGCTACTAATGGATGGTGAGATTCCAGGGAATTATTCTGTTCTTCCTAATTGTATTTTCTGAACTTTCTACAATAAGTATGTACTACTTTTCTAATCATAAAAAAACTTTTTAAGACAATGATACAATCAGAGAGGTAGGTATAGAAGAAGGGTAAGGCTTATCTATGCTGTCTACAAGAGACTAACATTATATTGAAAGACACACTGACTGGAAAGTAAAGGGGCAGAAAAAGACATCTCACTGAAATGGAAAGAAACAAACAAAAGCTGAGGTAGCAATACCTACACCAGACCAAACCGACTTTAAAAGAAAGGCTATATAACAAGAGCCGAAGAAGGACCTAGCAATTTCTACTTCTGGGTATTTATCCAAAGAAAACCAAAAACACCAAATTGAAAACACATACATCCATATGTTCACTGCAGCATTATTTACAACAGCCAAGATCTGGAAGCAGCCCAAGCGTCTATCAGTAGATAAATGGACAGAGAAATGATGCATACAGCACTGGCTGGTGTAGCTCAGTGGACCGAGCACGGGCCTGTGAACCAAAGGTTGCAGGTTCGATTTCCAGTCAGGGCACATGCCTGGGTTGCAGGCCAGATCCTCACTAGAAGGAATGCAAGAGGCAACCACACACTGATGTTTCTCTCCCTCTAGTTCTCCTTTCAATCCCCTCTCTCTAAAAATAAATAAAATCTTTAAAAAAAAAAGTGGTGCAAACATAAAATACAATATGACTCAGACATAAAAAAGAATGAAACCTTGCCATCTGCAACAACATAAAAGGACCTAGAAGGGGTGTCCAACCTTTTGGTGTCTCTGGGCCACACTGGAAGAGGAGCTGTCTCAGGCCACACATTAAATATACAAGCACTAATGAAAACTGATGAGGAAAGAAAAGAAGGTTTCAAGTAAATTTATGATTTTTTGTTGGGCCACATTCATAGCCATCCTGGGCCTGCCCCTGAGGGTACTATGCTGAGTGAAATAAATCAGATGAAGCAAGACAAATGCCATATGAATTCACTTATATGTGGAATCTAAAAATAAAATACTTGAACAGGCGGAACAGAAACAGACTCCTAGGTACACAGAACATTTTGATGGTTGCCAGGTGAGAGGGGGTTTGGGAGGAGAGGTAAAAAGGGTGAAGGGATTAAGAATTATAAATCAATAGTTAAAGAATAGTCATGGGGATTTAAACTACAGCACAGAGAATATAGTCAGTAATATTGTAGTAAACATATATGGCAATAGGTGGGTACTCTATTTGTTGGGGTGGTCGCTTAGGAAGTTACATAACATCTAATCACTGAATTGTACACCTGAAACTATTATAACATTGTATTTCAACTGTAATTGAAAAATAAAAAATTTAATCTAAAGTGGAAAAACAAAAGTTCAACACAACCAGTAAGTAGAACCTGGGAAGTTCTAGGAACTTAAACAGAGAAAAAAATGCATTTCCTAACATTTAACATACCTGCTACTGAAAGGAAATCATGAAATCAACGGTTAAGGGTGAAGCAAAGAATGTTTACTGTTTTCTATTTTTTAATGTATTTTATTGATCATGCTATTACAGTTGTCCGATTCCCCCCTTCATTCCCCTCCACACTGCCCACGCCCTCCCACCCACATTACCCCACTTTAGTTCATGTCCATGTGTCATAAGTTCTTTAGCTTCTACATTTCCCATACTATTCTTGCCCT